>VDFB02016719.1:0-125855 GCA_007258455.2 Sequoia sempervirens | reverse complement strand
ATCCCTGAGCCTTAGCTTTGGTATTTTCCTTGGAATACCAACCCAAAGGCTTGGAGGGCATTCCCAAAGACCAGAGACGTGTTTTTTCCAAATTAAACAAATTTTCACATAATCGAGTTCGTGCTCACCATCAAGATTGCATCTAGTTCAATATCAAAAAAATTGAAGACATGGGTAATGTTAGGTTCTTTATTAGCTTTCCAATGATGTAATTTTTTTCACTTTCTAACAATGTTACGCATTTCATCCATAATTTCTTTTGTTTGTATGTCCGTTTTTCTTCAAAAAGCAGTGTTTGGTATTTTTTTCGCTATAAATTAACCGTTCATCGAAATTTGAAATAAATTACAATTTTAGAAACTAGACTCCATTCTACAATTTAAAAAAAATAAAAATTAAAAAAAATCTATTAGTTTCAAAAAAATTTAGGAACACGGTCTGCTTTTTAGGAAGTGCCCACTTAGAAAATTAATAAAAAATCAAATATTCATTAAAAAATTATCATAAAATATCCAGTCCTTACTACATACTATTATCTAACTTCTGACCAGAGCGATTTTAAAAATACTACAAAAAAGTCCACCGTGCTCGGGTCACACAAGAGTTGCTATGTTATGTTTTTCTGACAAAAACAACAACAATTTGTGTGTGTCCCTCTTTTGAACCCCTTAATCTTAACCATTTTCAAAATAAATTAGTAGTTTAGAAAGTAGACTCGGAGCATTGCGGTCCTTGTTTTTGTTCCATCAAGAAATTTTGAGTGTAACTATCCTCAATTTTACGTCCAAGGTCAGTATTTCCTAATTTCAGAAAAAAAGTGGCCACTTAAGCCCCTTTTTTGGGAACTATCTTGGTGCACTTACCCACTCCAACATAGAATATAGAAAAAGGGGACATGATAAGCCTCCATGTATGAGGATGGATAGGCCAATTATTATCATGAAGAAGTTGATTAGTTGGATATATTCAAATATAAATTTGTGGATATAGAGGATGAATTTTTTTATTAAGAAGGTATTGCTCATGTGTTCAAATATGATCAAATTTTTTGTTCAAAATAGTGTGAGCTACAAAAACATGATTTTCAACTTTTATGGGAAATCATGAGGCAAAAACATAAGGGATGCACTATAAGAATGAAAGAATCCTTGTTGAAACAACAATGATACATTTTGAAGATGGGTATCAACTACGAAAAAATAAAGGTCCCTCGAAAGAGTGATTCTAATGTTGCAATATCGAAAGAGGGTGAACATGATTTGCAAAAGGACAAGCATAGAGCTATAGTTCAAATTGAGGGTTGGAATCCTACAAATAAGACATGGAATAATAAGAATAAGAATCAAGTGCAACAACAAATTACCAAAAAGAAGTATGTCCTGAAAGGTAATCAATTTGCAACACCTTCCTGCATGGACAATGGTATAAAACGATGAAAACTAGTAAATAAAGTGTAGCAAAAACACTCCCAACCAACGACAAATGGAGATGAAAATTATAAAAAAGGACACAAGAGGTAGGAGTTTTGTCTCTTGTAGACTAGTTATCTCTTATATTCTTGATGCTTTTGATATTATTATTCCATATGATGCACCCCCACCCAATTATAGCCGTGTAGATATGGAACTTCATGAGTCAATTTAGAATATCAATGTCACTAGGGAAACTTCTTATAATCCTTGAGCATAGGGATAGGGGTTTTTTCTTGTTTTAAACTATTGTGAAGGATGTGAAGGAGTTGGATTAGTTCTAATTACGCCGAAGGCGTTTCCTTATTTGAACTTTCAAAGCTCATTTTGCCTGTGAATAATGGAAAAAGAAGGATAGACCTTGGTTGATAGTGGAACCATTGCCAGTCGTTGATCATCTTCTGCAACCGACCTAAAATTTATGTCCCAGTGAATATAGAGACGAAGGCCACAATCTGTCCCATCAATGGGTGATCACAGATTTTCCCAGACGGATACGTATCACCGATATATCCAATCATTCTTGAAGGCGTATGCAGGCATACCACTACAACACCTACGATCACCACGCTGCCAGGGTGGACAACTGTGATGGTGTATGTGATGGGCATTAAATCTGTAGATTTTTTTAGTTGCGTGCATATCTTATCCTGCTTACCTAATGTACTTCTTTGCTTGCAGCCAATACACTGTCTTGCGTCTCCTACCATGAGCATCCATGGGAGAGCCTTAGTCTTAAAGTTCAACATTTTTTAACCGAAAATTTTGAGGGACAAATCGAAGGCCGGGCTTTGACACATGCATAGCGAGGACAGGCATTGTCGTTGGAGGTTACCAAAAACTAGAAGACCTTGGTCTTTGCTTCATTTTTCATCTCTCCTCCCTCTCACATCACCTATTTCGTTCATTCTCTGTGTCTTGTTGTGTTCATCTGAAGTAGGTATCTTGGCCAAGGCATTGTATCAGCAAAAGATTCTTCATCCAAGTAAAAAGATTGAAAGAAAAGTTAAGGTAACCCACTTTCTTCTGTTCTGTTTGTACATAATGTGTTGTTGTTGTGCTATATATATTGTTTCAAATTGTATTCTATCTGATCGGTTGATTTTGTGTTGAAGGGATTTATTGGAACCTCTTCCCAAATTGTTTTCAAAAGTCGGTAAAAGTAAAACATTATATTTTGGGCATTGTTAGAGACTTGATAATGTTTTCTTTTCGAGGTTCCACGGATACCCAGATGCATTGCTCCTGGTAAAACGAGTTGTTTTCACTATGTTTTCTTACAATATAAGAATATCCAGGCGGAGCTTTTTTATTAATTGCCTGCTGGGTTGTAGAGCCAAAAAGTTATACGTTTTGATTTTAAAATTTTGTTTTGTTGTGATAGGATTTAAAATTTGTCTTGGGTCAAAAAGAATTTACTGTGCAGGTTCATAATGTGAATGTATCTCATTGAAGTGAAATTAAAATGTTTGGGTGTTTATGACGGAATTAAAGTTTTCTTGGTTATATTTATTATGATCATTTTATAGATAATGGTTGGTAATTCTATGTGACATAATTATTCGGTCTCTCTAGTAGTGCCTGTAACATTAACGTTGTTGTTGATGCATAGTAAAAATCCTTGTACTAGATATTACATTTTTTGAAAAGTCTTCTTTCAATCATGTTTGGATTCTTGTAATGGTGGCATAATTGATATGAAACTATCACTTCTCCATTGAGACCTTTATTTCACAAACAAAATCATTTGCTAAGTGGGACATCAATTGACCTCATGTAGTACACAAATGTACCAAAAACATAGACAATTTTTTTCCAAATTGACCTTCCACACCTCTTCGACGCACCCATTGCACACCAAGGTGCAATTGCTAGTTATAATTTCTTAAGTCAAAATTACAATTACATGAGTCTTAATTCTGATTAATTGTAAGTAAAAATTACAATTATATGAGTCTTAATTACAAATCCTAATTTTCATTCTAAGTTGAGATTACAATTATATGAGTTATAATCGCAAGTCCTAACTCTAATTCCAAGTCAAAGTTATAATTAATAATTAAAGACCTAATTTTAACTTTCGAAGTTGAAATTACAATTATAGTAGCCACATGTTATCAAATTGAGTAGCTTTCTTGAGAGCACCCACATATCAAATCCTTCATCATTTGGAGAACATCAAAAGTAATCCATGAAGGGTTGATACTTGGGATTTTTATACTTTGCATTATTTTTTTCCTTCTATTTTGCTCTACTTGAATGTGTTTGTACCATTTGATTTTTTGTTATTATTGTAGGTTTATATATCTAACTCATCTTTTGCAGCTCAACTTGGATCTCCATAGAAATAATGTAGCTAATACACCTTATCCCACCAAACATAAACCACTAAGCTGCATGTGAAACAACAATTGGATCCTAAATAAAGTTGACCTAGATGTACTTACTCTTAGATTAAAGAATACTCGATGCCTCAATGTTATACCCATACAAAGTTGGATTGCATACCCCAAGCCAAATAGATACATGGAAAAAGGTAAAGGAAAGCTTATGTCTTATTCTATTTGACTATAAGACATAAATTTAACACTTTTGGCTATGCACCACTAGTGCACCAAGGTGAAAAGATAGTGTATAGTCACTACATAGTTCCAAAAACACCATTTAAGTTATACTTAATTGGTAAACAAAAGCCACTATTTGAACACAACAAAAATCATAAGGACAAAACATAAACTTGGGCAATTTGAAAATGGACAAACAAAGCATGACCATGAAACATAGGTGAGGAGAACAATAATGAAGCCAAGAACATCATAGAAAGGATATAAAGTCATGACACAAGACATAGATAAGATATCTTGAAACATACACATGTAGAATAACATAGAACCCCTAATTTTCTATTTTTTAGAACAACTATCAATAGAGGGAAATGAAATCGCACAAAAACTATTGAAAAGGGAAAACCAAAAGGTGTACAAATAAGATGTGATTTACTTCAAGAATAAAGAAATATATAGAATTTAGTTGAAAGGCATGAGTTTCTTTGTGAATCCTTATCTTGGTAGGTCGAAGCTTTCCATTGCTAGTACCCAAAGTAATAAAAGGCTAATAAGAGCTATTGGATATTTTGTTTCCCTAATGAATAAGGGATAACATGTAAATGTAAAAGATATGATAAGGGGAGTTATAAATCCTTAAATGATTATAGAACAAAACACCTCCTACTTATCAACAAAAAATTTAGCAAGGTCCAATCCATTCACAAGAGAGAAAACATGTCCAACTTTAGAAAGATGGGCAATACATTTTTTGGCTTAAGACATTAAAATACATTAAAGGAGTTATTTGATAAAACATAGTTGACCTTGAACTGGAGGTGCCTCCACTTGAACTTGGTGGACATATGGAAGCATGTCCACCTCTAAATTAAGGTCCTTCATTTTAATGTGTTCAATGATTTTTTCCTCCTAGGAGTCATATTTGTGAAATGTTGCTTTATGCTCCCACCCAAATATACTTTGAGGCGATTCAAAAAGGTAGTATTAGTCCCTTCATCAAAAAGTGCCTTATTAAGCTCTCATGCTCAAGGTCAAGAATCAAGACACTATTTTTGGTTGGCATCCTATCATCTTTCTTAATACTTCTTATAAAATCATTTCTAAATCCATCATTCATAAAGCATTAAAATATTGGTTCAATCCATTATTAGGTGAGATAAAATTAGCTTTATTAGTGGTAGGTTCATCTTAAATAATTTTTTTTGTAGAATGGGAAAGTAAAGAATGGGCTCAACAAACTACAAAAGCTATCATCCTCATTAAGCTTTATTTGAATAAGGCCTATGATCATTATGATCATATTCACTAGACCTTCACACTCAAGATTCTTTACTATCTTCGATTTGGACCTTGCATACTCTCTCATGTATTCAAATATTGTTCATCAATGCTAATGCTTGCCTTTCTAATAATCTTCCATTATGATATCTTTATGCTTTAGTGCTCCATCCATTAAGATTTCCCCTTGCTCTTTGTGTGCTTCTTTGAAAGATGATGCATGAAAATGTATAGGTAAATAAGGATAAACATTTTGTCATCTAAGAATCAAATACTTTATAAATTCATCCTTGTTTAATTTAACTAAATACTTAGTTTAACATGAATGATTCATATAGATTCTCATGCACATAAATGTGGAGGAAAATGTGCAGGGTTAAACATGCATACCTTTCATTTTTAATCTTTATTTTATGATATTTGTAATACTCAATCTAACCATATTTCAAATATAGAATAACTCTTATTTGAAAAATATTAGTAACAAATAACCCATTGAAACTATAAGCCACCATAGCCCTAACCAATCTACATTCGTAGTCTTTTTCTACCTTAGTCGGGTTGTATGGTGTGGCTTGTACCATTGCATCCAAATTTCAAAATTAGCATAAAAACCCACTATTTCAAAACCTAATTGTTATCCTATTAGCTTACACTAAGTTGTGTGACAATGAACCTATATTTAAGGACATTGGATACCACTACAATCTATCAAACTTACTTAACTATAAATCATAAGATAACACAAATGATAACTTTCATTCACATGTACTATTGTTTGATAACATTGGTTCATTAATTCATCGTCACCATATATTTTAGATTTTAAGTTGCATGTTATGCATTTTTTTTTGTAATTTATTCATCTCTAGGGGCTTCATTGCTATCAAGAGAAGCCATGGGCCTTTCCTCTATTTTAAGCAACTCTCACTATTATTCTTTAGCAAACCACATTCATGAACAAATTTAGAAGCTAAAATCTACACAAATTTCTAAAGGCCATGTCACCAAAGGCCAAGGTCAAACCACTTGTCCTGAAAACCCTTTTAATATCAAAGCTTTAAAACATGTTTTATTGACATAAGCATTGTTGAAAAAGAAAAAAGTTTAAAAATCAGTTGATCTTCCTTATCCATTGTAGAAATGAGATAATATTAGAAACCATCTACATATTAAAACAAAGACAATAGGAGTAGTCTCATGGTAGTTCAAAGGTGGAATACATAGACATGTGGCAGGTATTGCACTCACCTTCTAGAATTATGTTATATTTTTTAATGAAAGGGTTTAAATAGTTTATGTGTTAGAGTTAACATACTGATTGTTTATAAAGTTGATTGAGACATTTAAATGCAATGGTTTTTTAACTATTAAACTCAAGTGCATTGACTCCAAAACACAAACAATTAGTATATTAACTCCAAGTTGTTTAAATCATCACACACTTAATAAAATAGTATAAATTTTATCATTTAATAAATGAAATTTATATTTTCATCTTTATGGTATAGTGTGATTATTTAAATGTGGTGTTTTTGTTCATGCCACCAAGGTTCAAACCACATTAGAGCAAAATTGATAAGTGTTTATGTTGAGGATGAAGTCCCTTTTTGTGACCTCACCGGTTCATAGCTCCAGATAAAAAACGTTTACCTCTCTTAAAAAATATATATTTTTTCATCCCTCCTAATGATCCTATATATTGAATAAAAATAATGCTTTGAGTGGAATGCTCATTTAACAAATTACTTTTATCACAATAAATATTTATAAAGGGTTAAGATGATATGTTTTGTGTACTTTAAAAAATTTATATTTGCATCCCTCCTGATGACATGACATATTGAGTATAAATAATGCTTTAAGTGGAATGCTCTTTAACAAATCAATTTTATTACAATAAATTTTATAAAGGGATAAGATGATATGTTTTGTGTACTTTAAAATTGTCATCAAAGGTTGCTTGTGTAATTTGAAATCCAACCATTGAAGCTTTGTTAGGGGAGAGGACCTAGTAGTTAAGAACCCTAACTTCGTATTTCTAATTATCCTACGTGGAAATTTCAAATCACTCCCAAATTTTTACAGCAACTTACTTGGCAAGTCCCCTACTTATAACTAAGGTTTCAAGGCCACATCATCAAATAAGATGCCACATTAGCATGTTTTTTGTCAAGGTGTCCAAAAAGGCCCAAAAAACAAGTGAGACCGATACTTGTGCATTCACAACATGTTTTACTGAGCGTTGTGACATCACATGATTGGTTGCATTTTAGATCAAAGGAATACATTTTGTTTAATTATGGGTAGTCGTCATCAACACTAACAACTTTAAAGTCACAACTATTGGTCCAATATTGATAAAAATATTGGACATTATATAAACAAATACTATCACAACTATTGAAACATGCTGAGGTATTGGGTTCTCTCCCCTATTTGCTAGCAGATCTAAGTTTGAAAGTTACATTGAAAAAGAGGCAGCCACCAAAGTTTGTAGTCGTCCCATGGATAAAATAGTGCTTCCCCTAACAGGGCAACCAAGTGGGATTATCATATTAATCTTGATAAGAAGTGGAATGATTGTCAAAAAGTTTTAAAGATGTATTTATTGGACGTGACTATGAGTTGTATTGCATTAGGAGGTAATGCAATTACAGTTGTACTTACTGATAAAAATAAAACAAGTGTCCTGAAGTAATTTTTTTATAAACTTCAGTTCAATTCCAAACATTGCTTCAACATTTATCTCCATATAGTCAATTTTCATAACCACAATAGTTCAAAACACTGTTTCCACAGTTTTGATATGTAACAATCCAATACACGCTATTTCTACACTCTTATCTAAAAGTTCTTTAAATACAGCCTTTCAATCCTTACGTTTAGGATTGATCTTCATTTCCAAGATTATTTACAAATAGCTTTAATGATAGATTCACTGGAAATAAATTGCTCTAACTACACTCTTTTCTAAAAGTTCTACTTTAAATACAACCTTTCAATCCTTACATTTAGGATTGATCTTTGTTTCTAGGGTTATTTACAAACAACTTTAATGATAGATTTACTGGAAATAAATTGCTCTGAAACTACATGTTGACTATTTGTTAAATTATGCATATGAAGTATAAACAATTATGGTTGCAATAGACTGAAAAATCAATGACAACACTGAGAGGCATTTTTGAAAAAGAAATAAAACATGTATATTTTCATAATTTAGTTTGAAGGAAAGAACTTACCAGAAGACCAGTCACAAATTAAAGTTGTTATGACTTAGGGGCCTTGGTGCATGTAAGCTGGAGAAATGACACACAACAACACTGTAATGAATAAGTATAACACCAAAATTGCTAAAGTAAAAAACTGAACATTGTCGAGTCTGGAATTTGTGTATACTTCTATTATATCCAGTGTTTACCGACAAAGATTTTTCTATAAAGCTCCTTACCCAAACTCCTTACAAGGCTTAAATGAAGATTATATCTTACACTTCACTACATAAAGCAGGAGACTTTTCTAAGAGACGTCAATACATCAATATCATCATTGCCACCAGCTTGTAGATGGAAACTACGTGGAAGAAATGTGCAAGGACTGCCAGATATTTATTATGATTCCGCTCTATACAACTAGACAAGTCTTGTTCACTTACAATAATCATGTAATATATTTATTATGATTCTGGTGTACATAATCACATGTTTTTGAAAAAAATCATGTAGATTGCGTAAGGACTGTAAGATATTTATTATGATTCTGCTTTATACAACTAGACAAGTCTTGTTCACTTAAAATAATCATGTAAGATATTTATTATGATTTTGGTGTACATAACCACATGTTTTGAAAAAAAAAGCATGTAGACTGTGCAAGGACTGTAAGATATTTATTATGATTCTGCTCTATACAACTAGACAAGTCTTGTTCACTTACAATAATCATGTAAGATATTTATTATGATTTGGGTGTACATAATCATGTAAGTCTCCTTCAATTGTAATAGATAAGACCCACTTACTCAATCACCTTATTTAGTAGAAATGCAAATATAAATCCATACGTTGTCATCAACGATGCTTTCAAACGATTCACATGCAAGGTAGTGGAACCGTTTTCCATTACGTTGCCATTAATATGCCATTACTTTCAGTTATGCACACTATAACACCTAAATTGCTAAAGTAAAAATTGAACATTACCGAGTCTGGAATTCATGTGTACTTCTATTATATCCAGTGTTTACCGACAAAGCTTCTTCTATAAAGCTCCTTACCCAAACTCCTTACAAGACTTAAATGAAGATTATATCTTACACTTCACTACACAAAGCAGAAGACTTCGCTAAGAGACATCAATACGTCAATATCATCATTGCCACCAGCTTGTAGACGGAAGCCACGTGGAAGAAATGTGCAAGGACTGTCAAATATTTATTATGATTATGCTCTATACAACTAGACAAGTCTTGTTCACTTACAACAATCATGTAAGATATTTATTATGATTCTGGTGTACATAATCACATGTTTTTGAAAAAAATCATGTAGATTGCACAAGGACTGTAAGATATTTATTATGATTTTTCTCTATACAACTAAACAAGTCTTGTTCACTTACAATAATCATGTAAGATATTTATTATGATTCTGGTGTACATAATCACATGTTTTTGAAAAAAAGCATGTAGACTGCGTAAGGACTGTAAGATATTTATTATGATTCTTCTCTATACAACTAGATAAGTCTCGTTCACTTACAATAATCATGTAAGATATTTATTATGATTCAGGTGTACATAATCATGTAAGTCTCCTTCAATTATAATAGATAAGACTCGCTTACTCAATCACCTTATTTAGCATAAATGCAAATATAAATCCATACGTTGTCATCAACGATGCTTTCAAACGGTTCACATGTAAGGTAGTGGAACCGTTTGCCATTACGTTGCCATTAATATGCCATTACTTTTAGTTATGTGCGCTATAACACCTAAATTGCTAAAGTAAAAACTAAACATTACCGAGTTTGGAATTCGTGTGTACTTCTATTGTATCCAGTGTTTACCGACAAAGCTTCTTCTATAAAGCTCCTTACCCAAACTCCTTACAAGGCTTAAATGAAGATTATATCTTACACTTCACTACATAAAGCAGGAGACTTCGCTAAGAGACATCAATACATCAATATCATCATTGCTACCAGCATGTAGACAAAAGCCACGTGGAAGAAATGTGCAAGGACTGTCAGATATTTATTATGATTATGCTCTATACAACTAGACAAGTCTTGTTCACTTACACTAATCATGTAAGATATTTATTATGATTCTCGTGTACATAATCACATTTTTTTGAAAAAAATCATGTAGATTGTGCAAGGACTGTAAGATATTTATTATGATTATGCTTTATACAACTAGACAAGTCTTGTTCACTTACAATAATCATGTAAGATATTTATTATGATTCTGGTGTACATAACTACATGTTTTGAAAAAGAAAGCATGTAGACTGTGCAAGGACTGTAAGATATTTATTATGATTTTGCTCTATACAACTAGACAAGTCTTATTCACTTACAATATTCATGTAAGATATTTATTATGATTTGGGTGTACATAATCATGTAAGTCTCCTTCAATTATAATAGATAAGACCCACTTACTCAATCACCTTATTTAGCAGAAATGCAAATATAAATCCATACGTTGTCATCAACGATGCTTTCAAACGGTTCACATGCAAGGTAGTGGAACCGTTTTCCATTACGTTGCCATTAATATGCAATTACTTTCAGTTACGCACACTATAACACCTAAATTGCTAAAGTAAAAACTGAACATTACCAAGTCTGGAATTCATGTGTACTTCTATTATATCCAGTGTTTACCAACAAAGCTTCTTCTATAAAGCTCCTTACCCAAACTCCTTACAAGGCTTAAATGAAGATTATATCTTACACTTCACTACATAAAGCAGGAGACTTCGCTAAGAGACGTCAATACGTCAATATCATCATTGCCACCAGCTTGTAGACGGAAGCCACGTGGAAGAAATGTGCAAGGACTGTCAAATATTTATTATGATTATGCTCTATACAACTAGAAAAGTCTTGTTCACTTACAATAATCATGTAAGATATTTATTATGATTTTGGTGTACATAATCGCATGTTTTTGAAAAAAATCATGTAGATTGCGCTGGACTGTAAGATATTTATTATGATTCTTCTCTATACAACTAAACAAGTCTTGTTCACTTACAATAATCATGTAAGATATTTATTATGATTCTGGTGTACATAATCACATTTTTTTGAAAAAAAGCATGTAGACTACGTAAGGACTATAAGATATTTATTATGATTCTACTCTATACAACTAGACAAGTCTCGTTCACTTACAATAATCATGTAAGATATTTATTATGATTCAGGTGTACATAATCATGTAAGTCTCCTTCAATTATAATAGATAAGACTCGCTTACTCAATCACCTTATTTAGCAGAAATGCAAATATAAATCCATACGTTGTCATCAACGATGCTTTCAAATGGTTCACATGTAAGGTAGTGGAACTGTTTGCCATTACGTTGCCATTAATATGCCATTACTTTTAGTTATGTGCGCTATAACACCTAAATTGCTAAAGTAAAAACTGAACATTACCAAGTTTGGAATTCGTGTGTACTTCTATTGTATCCAATGTTTACCAACTAAGATTCTTCTATAAAGCTCCTTACCCAAACTCCTTACAAGGCTTAAATGAAGATTATATCTTGCACTTCACTACATAAAGCAGGAGACTTCGCTAAGAGACATCAATACATCAATATCATCATTGCCACCAGCTTGTAGACAAAAGCCACGTGGAAGAAATGTGCAAGGACTGTCAGATATTTATTATGATTCTGCTCTATACAACTAAACAAGTCTTGTTCACTTACAATAATCATGTAAGATATTTATTATGATTTTGATGTACATAATCACATGTTTTTGAAAAAAATCGTGTAGACTGCGCAAGGACTGTAAGATATTTATTATGATTTTGCTCTATACAACTAGACAAGTCTTGTTCACTTACAATAATCATGTAAGATATTTATTATGATTTGGGTGTACATAATCATGTAAGTCTCCTTCAATTATAATAGATAAGACTCGCTTACTCAATCACCTTATTTAGCAGAAATGCAAATATAAATCCATACACTGTCATCAACGATGCTTTCAAACGGTTCACATGCAAGGTAGTGGAACCATTTGCCATTACATTGCCATTAATTTGCCATTACTTTCAGTTACGCACACTATAACACCTAAATTGCTAAAGTAAAAATTGAACATTACCGAGTCTGGAATTCATGTGTACTTCTATTATATCTAGTGTTTACCAACAAAGATTCTTCTATAAAGCTCCTTACCCAAACTCCTTACAAGGCTTAAATGAAGATTATATCTTACACTTCACTACATAAAGCAGGAGACTTCGCTAAGAGACGTCAATATGTCAATATCATCATTGCCACTAGCTTGTAGACAAAAACCTCGTGGAAGAAATGTGCAAGGACTGTCAGATATTTATTATGATTATGCTCTATACAACTAGAAAAGTCTTGTTCACTTACAATAATCATGTAAGATATTTATTATGATTTTGGTGTACATAATCACATGTTTTTGAAAAAAATCATGTAGACTGCGCAAGGACTGTAAGATATTTATTATGATTCTGCTCTATACAACTAAACAAGTCTTGTTCACTTACAATAATCATGTAAGATATTTATTATGATTTTGGTGTACATAATCACATGTTTTTGAAAAAAAGCATGTAGACTGCACAAGGACTGTAAGATATTTATTATGATTCTGCTCTTTACAACAAGACAAGTCTTGTTCACTTACAATAATCATGTAAGATATTTATTATGATTCGGGTGTACATAATCATGTAAGTCTCCTTCAATTATAATAGATAAGACCTTCTTACTCAATCACCTTATTTAGCAGAAATGCAAATATAAATCCATACGATGTCATCAACGATGCTTTCAAATGATTCACATGCAAGGTAGTGGAACCGTTTGCCATTGTGTTGCCATTAATATGCCATTACTTTCAGTTACACACGCCTTCTCAGTACCTCTAGCAAATGTTCAAACATCTAACAACAAACCACCACCGCTAGCACAATAGACCACCGCCACCAAGCAATACAGGTATAAAAACATCAATTTAAACCTGATTCATTTTTTTTTACGAAGGCCCATTCCACCTTTATGTGTCTAATAAACGCCTCTCGACGTAAAAACTATTTTTAGTATTTTTTCAATTTGGATGTGACAATTGAGTAGTGAAGCATCTTGAGTGTTATTGGTGGGTCCCATATGAGTTGGGTGATGATTTTGGACATCCACCTTGGGATATGGGTCATTATGGAGGAGTTACAAATCAAAATGTCATCTATTATTAGTATCGATGTTATTTTGTCAATCATAACTCATTAGGAGTTACATTTACTATTCTCTCAAGAGCCTCTTCATTTTGGATGTAGGATTTTTTGCATTTTTATATGGTTTGTTGGTACATTATTTTGGAAAACCATTCATGGTATTCCTCTCTCGTTTATCTATAAATTGAAAGCGGAGATAGTGGTTTTATGATAATATTTTACAAGTACAAAGGTGTTATATGAGTACTTTAAAAATTTAAAGTATCAGTGTGTTGATATATCTCTTCTTTTAAGATTAACACATGTTTGTCCTCTTTCTCATGTTTGGAATTTTTCAAAAGAGTTTATCCACAAATATTGTGTCACTTATGGTTTATTGATTTGTCTCTTATTGTTGATTTTGCAATCACATAATATCCACCATATGGTAATCCTTGTTAATTGAATAAATTTTAGATTTGCATACATTTTCCAGAAGATCTTATTGTAGTAGTTTCACCTTGTAAATCAATAATTTTGAATCTTGAAATTTAGATAAATTCATCTTCCTTTAAGAAATTGATCTCTTTAAGTTTTTGCTAAACTATAACATATCTGTTATGTTGACTTTTTCATCTATCTTTAGTACTAACATCATCTTTATCATCTTTAACCCCAACGTTTTTATGTTCACTCTGCTATTAATTAAAATTTTGATACTCCTTGCAAATTGCTCATATTAGTCCCAAAAAAATCTTATTTTTATATCAACCATAAGTAGTGTATCATTCATGTGCTACTTCTTTGGAATTTGATTTCTCCCTAATCTAAGAATCACACTCTTACAAAAATTAATATAGGGTTTCCACCTTCAACTATGTATAGATATTAAACAAGTGTACTGTGATTGTGTGGTGTTGTAGTCCCTTCTACTTTGTTATTTTTTTTGTGCTATTTAGGTTGATTTTCCCTAATAGTTATTTTTTGTGAAATATGGATTAACAATTTATAACAACGATTAATAAGAAATTTAATATTAATTAATTGAAAAGTATTTATTTTAACAAAGTTGTTTTTATGGTCTATAAAAGAAAAATAATCAATGGAAAGGAGATATTAGTATGTCAGGAAACACCCATGGGGTTGTTATGCTATAAAAATCAAGGACCCCAAGTTGAAGAAATGCCAATGGATTAGAACCTTTGATTAAAAAAAATAAGTTGATTATGCTTATGATTGATTGATATATCATGAGAGGCGATAATGCATTCTCAAATTTTCTCTACATCAATTCTAAACCATGCAATCTCTTGTGCAAGGAACCTATTATTGCACTGTCTACTATAGGATCTAGATACAAGAAAGAGAAAATCAAGGGACAAATTTCTCAAGCAATTGACATGTCAATAACCCAAGAAAATGATTCAAGTAAGTCAACACACATGCTTGAGTTCTAATAATTTAAAACACTCTATAGAGGATAGATCATATAGAGGTGTTAGAAAATGTCCCAAGGGTCACTATGTTGCAAAAACCTAGGATTCTAAATTAAGGAATTATCAATGGGGAAAATTTGATAAAGTAGAAGAACTTGTGTTTGTGTACATATGACTACCATATCTATAAAAGGTAGCATAGTGGTTACAATTTAATGTATATCAATTCAAATCAATGCAACCTCTCTAACAAGTAGTCTATTGTTCACATGTATAATTTAAATCTAGCTCAAAATTAGAATAATTTTCACCTCAAGCCACTGAGGTGTTGTAATATTTTTTATCTAATAATAGGTCAAGTGATTTAAAAAATATTTTGCATCAAATTCTAGAAGTGATAACAAATTTGGTCACATGGACATGGTTAATGATATGCAATCTTCATCAAATATGGTGAAGAAAAATGATTAGTTACTTGGAGGTGGTTCCAACAATCTAGGAATAGTTGTTTCTTGGTGCAAATGAAAACACCCTCTTTCACAACTAACGCACATCTCGTAACAACAAGATTGCAACAAAACTATTCTTGTTTTCAAAGTATAAAACCCCACAATTTTGCAGCCAATTCACAATTAAATTTAATGAAAACAAAACAAACTCAGTCTACAAACTGACAAGGTTCACAACCAATTCAAAATTATTTGACAATTTCATTTGTCGAATCAAAATTGATACAAAATTGATGGAAGTAACTCAATTTTATTACAATGATTGATTTCATAATATTACATTCATGGTGCCATTTACACTTTGACAATCTCTCTGTTCAAATATCTTTCAATTGATATTACTCCAATCTGAAATTTTTAATTTCCCCAACTATTCTTTTGCCTAACACAATCTCTTGTGATTTTAATTCAACATTTTATTTTATTGTTGTGATCTATGTTCTCCTCAGCTATTTTGGTTGTTATTTGTGCATACCTACCTTAGGCGCCATCCCATTTCCTTCAATCTAATGTGTGGTTATCTTTTAACCTTCTCTAGTTGCATGGAATAATCTCCATGACTACCTATGACCTCTTTTTTTCTTGCATAACTTAAACCATTAATGGATTGTTAATTTTAATTGGCTCGACCCCCTCCCTTAGTATACTCTTTGATTTTCTTGCAATTCTCAACCATTCCTAGTGTGGCCTCCTATAATATTCCCAATCAGCCATTTCTATGTAGCCCCCTTATCTCTCTTTTTTTCCTATTGCCCTTATCCCCCTTCATAGCCTCTCTTTTTTTGTTGCACCTATTTGTCTTCCCAAACCTCTATGTTTCCCCTCTTGTCACATCTACACTTGCCCATAATGACATATCAAATTCATTTATTAAATTGCCTTTTCATATTCTCCATTACTTCTTCATGATGTGTGGTCTTTTCCTTTACCTGTGTATTTTCAATTATTTAATTTAAACTAAAATTTTCTCCCTATCTCATATGTAGGCCCAGTCTCCCCTTCCTTTTCTGATCAATTCCCCATTATGTGCAATTTATTTTCATTTTATTCTTCAGGTGCCAAAATGGTACGACTCTTCATGTTTCCCTTTTTCATTAGATGTGGTGTCTTTTCATTTCTCTATGGAGACTCATATGCATCACTTCAATCTCCCATTTTTTATATTCAAAAGAAGTTATCAAATAATATCTTCTTTATATAGCATGATTAGATCAAACACCCCCATTAAAATAAAATTGTTATTTAAACATATAGGAAAATCAATTAAGGTGTATAGATGTTTGAATTCATAGCCACTATCGATCACTGAAATTGAAATGGAAATGCATACCAAAACAAAAATGTCAAAACCAAAACGTCAACTCAAGATGAAACATTTTTTTTGTTGATGCGAATTGCCAGACACCCAAGATGCTTCTGCATTAGACACGTCGGGTAAGAAATTTTTGAGCATAGGCTCACAAAGGTGGAGTTGAGTAGTTGAACTACTTTTCTAGGTTGAATGCAACCTACAATGATCTTCATCATTGAATCTTGTCCAAATAGTTAGTTCTTCTTCCTCTTCTTCCAGCATCTTGTTAGAACATTTATCATCTCTGTCCAATAACTCTACACTCCCCTCGAGCCTTCCCTCTCATGGACTCGTGTCCACCATAGTGTGTCCTCCTCCACAAAACAATCTCTCCATTATTCTCATCTTTTGTGGGTTTTGACCCACCAAAATCCCTCATCATCCATATCACCACCTACAATGTTCTTACCAAAATCTACATCTACTACTCCATGGAAATTAAAGATTTCCATGCACTCTTCTCCATATTTGTTAATAGCAAATGAAGGAAAATAACTACCATAAAAAAATACAATGAAATTTACCTTGTCCTTCTCCACGATTGCAACATCACCCTTCGCTATGACATCTCCCACATCATCATCAACTATAACTTTTCTTTCTTCACCCTTCGCTATGACATCTCCCACATCATCATCAACTATAACTTTTCTTTCTTCACCCTTCGCTATGACATCGCCCACATCATCATCAACTGTAACTTTTCTTTCTTCACCCTTCACTGTGACCACAAATGCATCTTCATCCTCTAATGCTATCTTCTCTTCGTTGCTCTCACATCTTTCTTCTCCCACGTTAGGCTACAACACTCATTTCTTCTACTTTTCTTTTTGTTGTCCTCTTTCAAGAGAACCTTCTTCTTCTCGCTTCTCTTTTCCAATGCATCAAACCTAGCCTGAATCTTCCCACTTCTTCACAGAGGAATTTTTCAAATTCTTCATCAAACTTTTGGTCTTCCATTTCTTCTCAATATCGCTCCCAAAACATAATTCTCGTAGGTCCCCTCACGACCCATCCCATCTTTGTTTATTGCAATCTTCCACAACTCACATCACATGCTTTGCAATCTGTAAAGACAAATTTCTTTATGGCCTCGTAGCTCTTGATTGCTCAGGGCTTCTCTCTACCTGCAACAATCCTCACAAGCTCTCCTCTACCACCTTCTATCCTCTACTCCACCCACTGGAACTGGCATAGGATGCCTCACATTCGATGCTCTTCCTATGTTCTCAGAACCTCTGGCTTTGATAGCATTTGGTGCAAATGAAAACACCCTCTTTCACAACTAACACATATTTCGTAACAACAAGATTGCAACAAAACTTTTCATATTTTCAAAATATAAAACCTCATAATTTCGCAACCAATTCATAATTAAATTTGATGAAAACAAAACAAACTCAATCTACAAATTGACAAGGTTCGCAACCAATTCAAAATTATTTGACAATTCATTTGTCAAATCAAAATTGATACAAAATTGATGGAAGCAACTCAATTTTATTAGAATGATTGATTTCACAATATTACATTCATGGTGCCATTTACACTTTGACAATCTCTTTGTTCAAATATCTTTCAATTGATATTAAACCAATCTAAAAATTTTAACTTCCCCAACAATTCTTCCACTGGCACAATCTCTTATCATTTTAATTCAACATTTTATTATGTACGCATACCCCTTATTGTTGTGACCTTTGTTCTCCTCATCTATTTTGATTGATTTTTGCACATGCCTACCTTGGGTGCCATCCCATTTCCTTCAATCTTGTTGTGTGGTTATCTTTTAAACCTTATCTAGTTGTGTGGAATAATCCCCATGACTACTTGCAACCTCTTTTTTCTTGCTTAACTTAAACCATTAATGGATTACCAATTTTAATTGGCTCGACCCCCTCCCTCAACATACTCTTTACTTTTCTTGCAATTCTCAACCATTCCTAGTGTGGCCTCCTCTAATATTCCCAATCAGCCATTTCTATGCAGCCCCTTACCTCTCCTTTTTTCTTGTCACCCTTATCCCCCCTTCGAAACCTCTCTTTTTATGTTGTGCCTATCTTTCTTCCCAAATCCCTGCATTGCCTCTCCTATCACCTCTATGCGTGCCCATAATGGCATATCAAATTCTTTTATTAAACTAAATTTTCATATTATCTATTACTTCTTCATGTTGCACAATCTTTTCCTTTACCTGTGCATTTTTAATTATTTAATTTAAACTAAAATTTTCTCCAAGCTATCTCATATGCAAGTCCGGTCTCCCCTTCCTTTTCTGATCGGTTCCTCATTATGTATATATTTTCATTTTATTCTTCAGGTGCCAAAATGGTGTGACTCTTCATGTTTCCCTTTTGCATCAGATGTGGTGTATTTTCATTTCTCTATGGAGACTCATATGCACCACCTCAATCTCCCATTTTCACATTTAAAATAAGTTATGAATTAATATCTTCTCTGTATAGCACTGTTAGATGAAACACCTCCATTAAAATAAAATTGTCATTTAAACATATAGGAAAATCAATCAAGGTATATAGATTCTTGACTTCATAGCCATAATCGATCACTGAAACCGAACTGGAAATGCACATCAAAACAAAAATGTCAAATCTAAAATATTAACTCAAGATGAAACATTTTTTTGTTGATGTGGATTGCCTAGCACCCGGGATGTTCCTGCATCATTTGTCTTCCTATAGATGTTAGTACTAATTGTTATAGCAATATTGGAACTATGCTGCCTTTTCAAAACTATAGCCTAGATGGTCCTAGTTCTCATCCTAATATGTCTTCTTCAACTACATTTGGATTGTCTGATTTTGAACTCTTATGTCAAAATTCCATTGCTAGCAATTTCATTATTGCATGCCTATATTCATGGTTCCATCCATCCTTTAGCTCTATTGTTCAATATTAATTTTACCACCACCATCATTGATACAATTCTCATGATGAATTCTACCATAACAATTTTTTCATATAATTGAAAATTGTTATGCTCATCAATTCTTGGAAGAGCCCATATTTATGTCTAGTGAGAGTGATGTAACCAAGGAAAATAATATCATTTATGATATTATTACTCCATATATGGCTACAACTACTCCTATATCTAATACTAACATTTTCATATTTGATTTGGCTATTGATGATGTATAAAATTTGACGGAGACAAGTTATCAATGTATGTAATTGCATCATCAACAACAAATGCAATTGGAGAAATATACAATGAATGACAAGCTCATTCTTCAAGATATTTTACAACAAACAATTTCAAACATAGTTGATATGGATGTTTGAAGAGCTCCAATTTCTTTGAACAATGTCGTGTGTTTTGTTTATATAGTAGTACAAATTACAAGTGAAAAAAGATATAGTAATGAAGAAAGTTGTATCCTTTTGTTATAGTTTTTCCTTTCAATAGCAAGATTTTACGATTTAGTATTCACAATTTATGATATTTTGAGATGTGGAACCAAGATTTTAGTGTGCAAGTTTTACCAAAGTGTGTGTGAATTTTACAAATTCGTAAATATGAATATACGAAAATGAACATTAAAAAATAAATTAATAATATTTAAAAAATAATAATAATAAATGTTTCAAATAAAATGTTTCCATGATTTTAATGAAAAATATACAAGAAAAAGTAAGACAAACCAAACAAGAGGATGAATTGCATTGCAAGCATATTTAAAACCCAAACAAGATTAGGACATACAAACCTTATAAAAAATTGACATGGGAGAACTCAAAAGCAACCTCACAAAGGAAACAAAGCATATTAGGGTTAATGGAGCAAGATTTCAAACTAGACAGTGGATTCAAAAAGGGGAGAAAAGAACATACAATTTTTTTATTTTTTATTTTTTTTTGACAGGAGTATCCCTAATTCAGACAGAAGGGCAAGCTGAGACGAGACTAATCCCCTATTGAATGGATACCACAACCCGCAAACAGGTCCACTGATGAGAACATTCAAACACTTAAATAGTGAACACTCAAATACGAAACTTGTAATGCTTTGGTTCAAATGAGTGCTCATAAAAATCTTCTTGAATGTAAGCAAAAAACTTCACCACGTGCAAATAGAGAAGGGACAAATTATATTTCTACTGGTAAAATGCTTCAATTGCTCTCGAAAAGTGTAAACGAGTCATAAAAACAAGGAGGAAATAACCTCATTTATGTCTGTCTATTCATCCTTACACGTGGGCAATAAATACATCTAGATATTCAAACTAATTTGCTTTTTGTGAGCGTGAGACATCATTATTATGTTGTCTACAAAAAAATATGTTTTAGGTTATCTAGATGCGGCGAATTATGGGATTGAAGAGTTGGTATGAAAACAAGATACCTAGTTTTGCTAATACGCATGTCTAAATCATGGGTAGTTGTGGAGGCATAAGATAAACATGCAAGATATGCACGTGTACACCAAAAATCCATGACTTTGATGTCGATGATATTTACAAAAGACACATGTCATGGAAATTATAGAATTTGTTTTACCTTGATTATTTCTCATACTCAATCGTAATAATAGGTGTAGCTTCAATATGTTGAGTAGACAACCTAATGGGGGCCACCAACATAAGAGGGTTGGTGTCATGTTGGTTACCTTTTGTTACAAATATGAGAGCATTGTCTAATTATTAGAACAAGTGTAATCCACATAGTAGTTGGAGGAGGCATTGTCCATAAGAAGATTCATCATGTAGTCTTACACAACCAAGAAGTTGTCATCTACCCGAAAAAAAAAAAGAAAAAAAAAGAAGAAGAAGCAAAACACTAGAAACTAGAAATGGGGCATCATCAACATAAGTAAGAATATGGATAGAAAGTGAAAGAGAAAAAAACATCTAAAAGAGAGGAGTTAGTAAATAAAAGAAATCTTGTGATGTCTTAGATATAAGACAAAAGGGGCTATCAAAAAGGAAGAATTATCTTACCAAGTGTCCAAGGAAGACAACATTCAAGAATAAAAAAAGTAGCTAATGGGAAATGAAATATAGGTAGTAAGGAGAAGAAAACAAACTAAGAATAGTAGCTAATACAAAAGAGAAAAGGTAAGAGAACAATAGTTTGAAAGGAATTAAAATAAATAAAATAGAAAGAATCAAAAAGGTTGAGGGATGAACAAAAAAATGAGGAAAAGATACTAACCACTAATTTAAACACAAGTTTAAGGAAGGTGAAAAATACAACAAAGAAGAGGAGGATTTAAGGCACATAAGAAAGTTGTTTTTAATTTTTAGTGATGATGGAAAAATCTTGAAAATTTTCTTTCTTTTCATAATTTTTGCAATACAGAAAAAATAGAATATTCTTGTCAAGCTCAAATTTGCTAGCAAGTTGACAACTTTGTCTTGTTCTCTCTTAACATGTGAAATTATAGGAATGATCAAACATGCCAATAAATAACTTGCCTTATGAAATAATCCAATTGATCCAATAGTTGTGGGAATTCCCATTCTATATTTTATTTATGATAATACTTGAATCTCTATTGAAGATCAAATTGTGAACTAAATTTGGCTTGTTATTTTGAATCCAAGAATCAAATCCTCAATTTTAATTGTGTTGTGAGAAATTATTTCTTATAGAACATGTCCCAAATAAAAAACATCTCCTTTGTTGAAAATTAATAGGGTAAACTACTACAAATGATTTTTTTTCACTTAGAATATAAGTCTAAAAATTTAATTTTTACAATATTTGATTTACCATAAATTAGATATGTGAATTTTAAATTAGCAAATGAGAAATTAAAAAATGATAAGACTCAAATACACGACACCAAATGTATATGGAGAGACCCTTTTAAGAAACACTTCAACACCATTGAAGAGTGCACTAATAATGTATTAACTTAAACAAAAAGTTACATCCATGCAACAAATTTTTATTAATTTTGATAGCATTTTGATAGTTACCATGTGTCTATAAAAAAGCTATAATACCTCTATCCAATGCACATTATTTATAGAGA
The DNA here is from genome assembly GCA_007258455.2 of Sequoia sempervirens. Taxonomy (NCBI): domain Eukaryota; kingdom Viridiplantae; phylum Streptophyta; class Pinopsida; order Cupressales; family Cupressaceae; genus Sequoia; species Sequoia sempervirens. The sequence continues at coordinate 102,802 of VDFB02016719.1, read as the reverse complement.
GAATTTGAGAGGAAACCTTAAGTGGATTCCTAAACAAAAAACCACCACAATCCATGGTATGGAAAAAATCCAATGCATCCATGATGAAATCAATCAATGCACCATTGATAAAGGTAATAATAGCATCTTTAACCATTTTCATTTAGTAGGCACACTTCCCAATAATGGATTCCAAATTTACCTCCACCAACTCACAAGGGACCCACCCATTAAATGTAAAGATGCTTTGCTCTCCCCCTAGAGCCTAGGACGAGAAAGTACCATAAATAACCTTAAATCAATTTGTAACTACCACTTTTATACTCCACTTCCCCTCTAAATGTCATTATAACTAATAATCCAAACTAATAATAATCTCTCAACTACAAGGGCATCAAAGTTTTAGGGTTATTTGGTAGCTCCATCAAAATTCATTTTTTTCCATCTTATTGGAGATGGAAATCAATGCATGGGTTTCTTCTTGGCCTAATTTTTAAAAATAATACCATCATAATATTTTCTAACTTCTAATTAGTTTCCTAAAATTGATGCTTCTTTCTTATTAGCTTCCTTAAACTTAGTTATTTTTGAGGTTATGATATTGCAAGTACATAACAACACAATTTATTTATAGTTGCTCTTGGTTTTTCCCTTTGTAGTTAAAGATTTTATTATTCCTCTAGCCATATCTCCTAGAATATCATAATGGGGAATAAATTCCATAATTATTAGAGTATTGAGACACAAAAATTAAATGCCCTCATGGAGCACCTAGTATCGCGACCTTGGTTAATTTGATCATTATAATAGAATCTATGGTATCTATGATGCATAAGAAAGGTCTTAGATGTTTAAGAGATGTAACAGATTTTAAATACTATTTTGAGATTCTTGATCATGACCATAGAGGTTTTATATTTTTTCCATGGCTCATATTTTTTAAACATACTTTTCAATGCCACTTGATCATTTCTTGTTTCCAATATTTCTATTTACTGAAGGCATGGGATAGTGGATTATGAGGCTATTTTGTAGGTATTCATATACTACCAGATTATTGTTAAATGTGTAAGTGACTATATTATGTACTCTTCTAAGATTAATATAATTTTGCATCCCTTTGGTGGTAGATTTGTTTTCCTATAAGGGTTTCTCCATGTAAATCTAGAATTATGATTTGCATTTATTATATTTTCTTCTTCATTGTTTGATTAATTTTATTATCTTAACCGCATGCCTAATCTCTTTAAATATCTATTATGATAATTTTTTAATTTTTTTATGATATTAATCAATATTTAGTATTAAAACTATGACTTGATGCAAGGGAATACCTTTCTTGGAGTGTTTTGGGTTTCTTGTATTTATAGTGGGAGTATTATTTTAGAATTTTTATATATCTAAGTTTGATTAGAGAAGCCACCTAAAAGACAACATGATCAAATATTGAGAAGTTAAATGGATCTATATTCAAGTATATAAACTAAAAATAGAAGATCTCTTGGAAGAGAGAGATCTTTGGAGAGTTATGACATCAATTTCTAAGTCTACAAATATTTAATATGAATATTGAACAAAGTTGGATAAAGAGGCATGGGAAACCATGCAATTGTGCCTTATGGATTCCATTCTTTTGAATGCCTCAAAGTGCAATATTGTTTTGACTTTATGGAAGATAATAAGAGATATCTACCAAATGAAGAGTATAAAAAATAAGATTATATATATTGAAGGAAGATGACTCTATACCTTAGCATTTAAATACTTTCAATCTCATTTTGAGTCAATTAGGTAGTAGTGATGTTAAGATATAAGAGGAGGATAAGTTTATTTTGTTACTTTGTTCTTTACTTAAATTTTGGAAGAATCTAATCATTGCAATGAGTGTTTCTACTATAGATACCAAAATGGATGCCCTTGTTACCATATTTCTTACTAGGAAAATGAGGTGGAAACCCATGGATGAGGTTTTTAAGGTTGTGATACATGTATTGGGTAGACACAAGGAAAAAGGTAGCAAGAAAAAGGGGGAAAAAGAGAGTTATAAGTCAAAAGGGTTGTCTAAAATTCTTGTAAGAGTCTAGAGTTAAAGCTAGAACTATGGAAAATGAGGAAATGCATATAGAAGGAATGTAGAAATAAGAAGTCTTTTGAACATCCCTATAATGATAAATATTTTGATGATGAAAATGGCGCTTTGGTTATTGGTGATATCATCTCTAGTGATGACTCATGATTCATCGATTTAGGTGCCTCATATCACATGAATAATCATAAATAGTGGTTTTATTCATATAAATAATATGATAGTGGTGAGATGTTCCTAATAGTTCACATCAAATTGTTGTAAAAGGGAAGGTAAAACTTGCGTTCAATGATGGAAGGGTAAAATATCTCATAGAGTTACACATTCTAGGAGTAGCACAAATTTTTATTTTTATTTTTAAAATAAATAATGTTGGAATACATGTTACATTTGACAAGAGTAATTGGATATTTTTAGAGTAAATTTAGCACTAGCTAAGAGATCCCAATATGGGAATTTGTTTAAGCTTGATGCATCTAATTATAGGAACTCAACCTATGTAATGCAAAACTCATATTCAAGTATTTAATGACACCATATGATGGGTCACATTGGTAAAATATGGCTTAAGACCCTAGTTAATAAAAATATGGTGGATGGTTTGTTTGGTTATTCTATAGATTTTGATTTTTTTGAGCACAATGTGTTTGGTAAATAGAATAAATTTCAATTTGAATAGCACTAGAGAAAATATATTATTGGAGGCTATTCATAGTAATGTATTTGGTACTATGGAAATGGATTTAGTTTAAAATTATTATTATTATGTTTACTTTATCAATGATTACTCATGTTATACTTGGATTTATTTACTAAGGTATTATTAAGTCCCAAAACTATGGGTCCACAATCCTAGAACTTCTTCCTACCTTCAAGGCAAGGGATATGTCGTTAAGAAGGAAAAATAGGGGTTCATCAACAAATTGTTGATGGCTAAAATCCTATGAATGAGAGTGGGTAATCTCTCCTAAATTTTGGGGTTATCTTAAACTTAAGAGGGTATTCCCAGAAGTAAACCTTAAAAAGTATTTAAATCAATTATATTATAAAATGTGACTATAACTAACAACAACTATACTCAAATGTACACTTGACCCCTCTAGTTGTCACTAAGTTAAAATCAACTAGCTACATATGACCTCTATTATAGATAGTAACACACCTTCACATGAACCTACAAATATAAACTTCATTATAATCCCTAAATATAGTTTCATTTATCATTATATACATAGTGGAAAGGTGTAGACATATTATAAATGGTTCTCTGCTGATTAATAGTTTTAGTTTGTTTAAAATAATTCCCTAGTTTATATTATTAATCCATTAACAACATGCATAAAATCCTAATCTACTCCTACAACTAACTAGAATAGATATGTTATTTAGATAAGAGTACATTTGATCTTGAACCAATTTGGAATGATGCCTACTCCATTGGAAAACATAGTCATGAACAAAAAAGAGGAAGGAGATAGATCTTGTAAAGCATCAACATAACCATTTTTACACTTTAATTCAAACTAGAGATTACATTTTTGCAATACATAGTACCTAATGATCCATAACCAAAATTACAACAACCCATATGAAATAAAGAAATTGTTATTAAAATTTATTTTTAATATCTTAGGTGTTGTCACACACATACACCAAATCCTCATGAAATTCATGCAAGCAAATGGGACGAGAAAATACATAGTTGTGATTATAATATTCCCTTAAATTATTAAAAAACCCATGTAAACATACCATTATAAAATGTGTACAATATAAATCCCTTCCTACACTATTAAAAATCATATCCCTTAATTTATAGTTCATATATTCAAAATTTTAGGCCCTAAAGTACTATGTAGACTTTATTAGACTGAAAAACTAGTTTAGCAGTCAACCATTTGTACGACCAACAAATTGGTGTATGTAGATATGCAATTTTGGTACCTAGATCATATATAGCATCCTTGGGATGATAAGAACTTGGACAATGTGAGAAAATTTCACAATTATCCACACATCATGATTCACATTTGAAATCACATGAAATCTATTGAGAAATAAGTTCAAATGTCATAGGAAGGAGGTACATCATTCAAACTTGCAAATCAATTTTATAGTATTGATGCCTTTGGATCTAGAGTGATTTTTCATGAGACAGCTTCCAATTTTTTCTAAATATTTTTCCAAGTGATTGCATGAATAAAATAGGCTTAAAAATCCCATTACTATATAAATTAGGGCACATAACTTGTCCATTATTCCCATTAAATCCACACCCTTTTCAATAAAAATGGTTTGTGGGTGCTTAGGAACTACTTTTGATAGTATCATGGCTTTACCACCTTATTTATGGAATTTTAGATTTTCCAAGAGGTAGGTGAGAATGACAATGAAAAAGTGTAATGGTTTCAAGATATCAGGGTCAGGAAGGACATGGAAAGGATACTTAGGTAATAGATGGTTTGAAATTTCAATCTAAAGGACTTAGACAAAAACTACAAAGGATTGGGAGGTCAATGTGAGGGAAAAGGTTTTCCAAGAAGGGGGGGTTTGACAAGACAATAAGAACAAAGGGTAAAGATAGGGATGGGTGTGATAGCATATCAGGATAGATAACCTTAAATTTTTGATAGAAAATATGGAAAATTGGACTTGGGTGAAAATGCATGCACACATGAGGAAGTCCAACACTTTGATAATTACCCAAACTTAGATAATTTACCAAAAAAGTGAGCAACACTTATAATTTTTGGGATCCTTGCAACTATTAGCATATGGGTCCATGACACAGGGAAACATTAAGGAATTATTTTGACTCATAGAAAGCCCACTTAAAATATCTTAGACTAGTTATAAGTGGTGGTTCAAAAGGGGTAAGATACACAAAAGGTATGGGACTCAGAAAAAAAATTTGGCATTACAGAGTTGATTCCACATGAGCACAAATCTAAATGATTTTAGCAAGTTTAAATATTTTAAATTTCTTGTTGAAAAATAGATGGATCAAAAAATAAAAGTATTAAGGTCACATGAAGGAGATGAATATTGTACTAGAGAATTTGATGACTTATGTAGATATTTGGATATTATAAGGTATAAAAGAACTATGCATAGGCCACAAAAAATGACACCATAGAGAGGATGACCAATACATTAATGGATAGAGCCCAAAATGTACTAAGTAGTGCTTGGTTGGATTAGTGTTTTTGGGTTAAGTCTATAGGTATTTCTTGTTATTTGATTAACAAGTTTTCATATTTCTCTCTAGTTGATATTAGATCATATGAAGTATGATTAAGTAAGAAATTCTATGTTTCAATAATTAGAATTTTGGCATTGAGGATATTGTTCATGTGCCTAAAGAAAAATGGTCTAAGTTAGATTACCCACATATATATTTTCATTGGCTATATAAATAATGCTAAGGGCTATAAGATTTTAAATTCTCTTACTCTTAAAATCATATATTCTAGAGATTTGATTTCAATATTTAACTTAGAATTAATTGCAATTAGGTAAATCCAAAAGAAAAATAAAATAAAACCATGCATTTTAAAACCAAAATAGAAAGCACAAACATAAATAGGTGGAAGAGCACCAAGTTGGGTAAGAGGATGTAATGATATAAAAATATTTAAATTCAAAGGGTTCAAAAGAACAACATGATGAGTCTCCTATTATACCCTCGAGAAGGTCAATGAGGCAATAAAACTAATTGAAAGGATTAGTCCATCTTATTTTTGTTGTGTATTTGTATTTATCTTGTACTAGCAATGAACCTAGATTTATGAAGGAAGCTATTTCTTCAAAAGAGCATGAGTCTTGGATGGAGGTCATGGAAGATGATATAATGACCTCAGATGAATATAAGTTTTGGGATCTAGTTGATTTATCTTAGGGCAAGAAATTTATTAGTTGTAAATAATTTATAAGAATAAAATTTGAGCAGATGGATAGCTAAAAAAGTGCAAGGTATGATTGATGGAAAAAGGTTATTTCTAGGTTGAGGGAGTTGATTTTAATGAAAATTTCTTTTTTTAAAAAAAATTATTCCTATTGTATTCCTTATTTCTATTGTTGTTGCTTATGTTTTATACGTAGAGTATATAGATGTAAAAATACTTTCTTGCATGAGGATCTTCAACAAAAAAAATATTATGAAACAACTTCATGGTTTTGTGGTAATAGGGAAGGTGAACTTAGTTTGTAGGTTAAATGATCATCATATGGTCTAAACTAGTCATCCTTGATGTTGTATCAAAATTTCAATGCTTTCACATTAGACATTGGGTTTGTTGGGAGTGAATATGAGTATTGTGTTTGGAGGATATGAACAATATTCCATATGATAGTGACTTAGGCAGCCCAATGTATATTATGGTTTGTACAAAACCAAAAATTGCCCAAGCAAAGGGTGTTCTTAGCAAATTTTCATCTAGTGTTGATAAAGAGCATTGGAATTATGTTGGAAATTATTTTAAATATTTATGAGGGACTCCATATTATTAAATTTTATAACATGGTAATACTTATGTGGGTAAATTTCTTGATTACAAGGCTTTGTTCATTTAGTTCCAGCTAGTGATCTAGATAGAAAGAAGTATGTGAGTGAGTTTGTTCACCTTATTCGAAGGAGTTGTTAGTTGGATAAGTGGAAATCTATAGTTTTATTATCTAATATAGAAGTATATTACATGTCTATGAAACATTCATATAAAGAGGAAATGTGGTTTCATGTAATACCCCTCATACTGTTTAGACTTATTATTTTCTATTCTTTGTTTTGATACTTTGATACTATGATGATACTATTATTGTTTGATTTGGTTAGTTAGACGTTTGATGATGATGTTATTTCATTAGTGGACATGATTATTTCTTATGACATTATGGTTGGTGATGTTAGTTTGATTTCAGTAACATTGTGATGCATTAATTTCATAAATTATGTTATGATGTGTTTTGTTAGTTAGAAATGTTATTTTATTAGTTATATTATAATTGTTAGGATAGATGTGATGAAGGATAGTGTAGCATCACTCGTTTGCGAGTGCTCTGTTGCGCTGTGATTCCTTCTCACAATGCAATGCTTTGATTTTATATATGTATGCACATGTACACGACTTCGTTTGTATGCAGGGATTGCAGGTACAGAGTCTCGATTCCACCTGCTTCGGCAGGACAGGGCGAGTACCAATAGCCCAACGGTTAAATGTTGAAACAGAGGTGACAATGAAGTCATCCTGTCCCATGTTGTCAAACCGTCAAATTGAATGGTATTGTACGTTCTTGTAGTTGTTGTTCTTTGTGGGTCATGTTTGTGTATTGTTGTATTTTATTTATGTTGGTATTTTATATGTTGTGATTTATTTAATTAAATGGTGGTAATAATTGTTTATTAAAATATTAGATTAAATTGTATTTAAATATTTAAATGTTTTATTTATTTTAAAAGTCATGTGTTTTATTAAATGTTAATTAAATATTAAATTGTGTTTATTATTTTAATTAATTATCTTGTTGAGGATAATTATTAAAATAAATTATAAAAAAATAAATTAAATTATGAGCATAGCAAGTAAAGCTTGAAAAAGGAAATTTAAAACGAAAGTATTGATAAAAAGGAAACATAACTGGAATTAAATTAGATAGTTTCTTTATATTGGATTTTTCTTTAGAGTTTTCAAAAAGGAAAGAGGCATCTTTTATGGAATGGAAAATTTGTGAGTTTTCACACACGGGAAGATTGTGACAAAAGTGGAAAAGAAAAAAATAAAAATAAGGATTTTGAATGTGGAGATCTTCTGAAAGTTTTCTGGAAAGGGATTTGTCAGTTCTTTTGGAATTGAATAGTTCTTCGGGGGTTCTAGAAAGGGTTTTTTTTTCAATCTTTTGTTGGCATGATTTTGGGGAGAATTTTCTGAATAAAAGATTGGATTCGGATTCGAGCTCGGTATTCTGGAGAGGAGATTTCGAAGCAGGAACGAGAAGCTCTTCGTAAAGGCCATCGGATTCAAGCAGGCATCATCAACTTCTCAAACAAGCGCAGGACTCCAGGTTTTGATCTACTTCCTCTCTGGTCTTCTGATTTAAAGAAAACAGGAAAATAATTAGATTATTTGGTGAAAGAAAAATGAAACCTTAGAAAAGAGAAATTTATTGAACAAGTGAAAAGTACTGTAGAAATTAAAAAGATTGTCTATGAAAATTTGCTCTATGAATATTCTTTCAATTTGGCTTTGAGAAAATAATGTTGTGTTTGTGAAAATAAACTGTCTTTAAATTGATTATGTTTTGTTTTGAAATATAATCTTCTTTCAGATCAATTTATGTTGGGGATCAAGAGGAATATCTTTTATATGTATATAGTATATTTTTATTTTATTTTATTTTTCTTTTTGTCCTTTTGTCTTATGTACCTGTAACTGGGATATTTTTTCTTCTGAGTTATATTCATGATTATATTATATATGTGTATATATATATATATATATATATATAAATAAATCATTTTTCGTGCATGGCAAGTATTTGAAATTGTGGATTAAAATCGAATTTTGGCCGTAATGGCCGTCAGAATCCATACCAGAGACAAAGGTTATTTCTTTTATAAAATCTAATTTTTGTGTTTTATTAAAAAAAAATTTAAATGAAATCAAAATTTTCATTATTATTTAAGTTTATTGTTTTGGGGTTGGGGAGGGGACGGTAGGCCGTACCCACCCCGCCCCCTGTGGCACGGACTGCCATAGCAATCCGTAGGACTGCTGCGTACAGCAGCCCGTGGGGACTGTTGATCCCCACACAATATGCATTGGAGTTAGTTTGTTTTTTTTTATATATATAAATATATATTTATATATATAAATATAAATATATATATATATATAATGATATATATATTTATATATATATATAAATTATATATATATATATATTTATATATATATATTTATATATATATATATATTATATATATATATTTATATATATATATTTATATATATATAAATTTATATATATATATATATATATATATTTATTATTCTTTTCTTTTTTAGAAAAGAAATGTAATTTTTTGAAATAAAATATTAATGATTTTTATTTAAATAAAATTTAATGTATTATATATATATATATACATATATATATATGTATATATATCAGATGTTCTTTGTTTCTTTTTTTTAGAATTAAATATTTTGATGTAGAATTATGGTTTAATTTTGGGCAAGCAAATTACATTAATTACATTATTTTGTTTCTTTTTTTTGTGTTTCCTTATATCGTTTCAAAATTGAAATGTTTTATGCAATTGGGTAAATCGTTTTCCTGAAGCTATGAAATCATGTGATCTTGTTATCGTTTTCCATTTAATTGTTGTAAACTTTACTCTTGGATGTGGGAACCTGGTTGTAATTTGTGAAACTTTGTTCCAGAGGCATGCTTAATTTTGAATGTTATCCTCGTCTTGTTTTTACTTTTGGAGTTGAAACTAATTGGTCTTATGCTTGGAAGGGTTGAACGGTTTTGTTTAGACCTTTGGTTATGAGTTGTTGTGAGAGGGTTAATGCCTCACATGTTCTTGTTTTGGTTTTATGCTTTTAGATGTTATAGTTCAACCCTTGCCTTATTTTTGGTTTATGTTAGGGATCTTTTGGGAGAGTGGCTCTTCGTGGGGGCTGACGCCTCGAGTAAGAGGAAGTGCACAGGAGAATCCACGTAAGAGTAGTTAAACAAGTGATAACCTAAAAATAGAATTTAGGGGGATGGGTAGTAAAACACACAAGATAATTAATATTGGATTCCTCGTCTATGCATTAGGGCTATCATAGACTAATGATAGACTGAGAAGGCCGTGGTCGGCAAAGTTGTAACCTTGTCCCCATGAGAGGTTATCGGCTCTGCATGAGCTACTCTATGGTGTCGGCGCCTCGAGTAGGAGGAAGGGCCAGGAGATCCATATATGGGTGTCGGCGCCTCAAGTTGGAGGAAGGGCCAGGGGATCCCATGAGCTATGCGATGACACTCTCCACTAGACACCCATTTTCCTTGTTGTTTATTGCCTCTGGAAATGTATTTTAATGTTGTATCAGTTCTACTGGAGTTGTACTCCTATTGTTGATTCAGATTCTTGTGAAAATGATTTATGAATGTTCTTTGGTGACTTGTTTAATTTTTTTGCTTGGGTTAATTGTGATGAGTTTCATAGCTTTATCTTATTTGATTGACTCGTGAATGTTGTTGGTTATGTCATGGTAAACCTTGAGTTTGTATTTGTATTTGTACTTTGTTGTTCATGGTGTCGGTTTGACAATCATGGTCGAGTTAACTTCCTTGTCACCTCTGAGCACGGGGGGTGAGTTATTTATAACTCACATGGTTGGGTGGAACGTGCTCCACACTCGTTGGGTTCCCCATCAACAATCTTTGTTCGTAGCATTCCTTCAGTTGGAGTTTGTTCCAGTGGATCATTTGTAAATTCAATTATCATTGTACTTTGTATCATCCCACTTGTTTGGGAAATGTATTGTAACTCATTATTGAGAACATGTAATCTTATGTTTAAACAATGATGTAATAGTTAGGATCCTTTGTAACATTATTGGATGAGATTCTATATGATTGTAATATGGGATGTAGTGATACTTTCACTCTTGGATTATGGATGTACTTTTATTAATGATTATTGTCATATAATTGGTTAGGTTGTTTAATAATTATCTTTTACTTTGTTGTTAGTTGTGTTGCGATGTGACCTCACGTGCCCCAGAGAATGTAACGCTATGTTGTTAATGTGCAATGTAAATGTAATTAATGTTCGAATGCATGTTTACTTTATGTTATTTAAAAAAAAAAATTGTTTGCAATGTTTGTTCTCTGGGGTTTGCACGATGGGTGTTACATTTCATATATTATGTTTAATTATTATCTTTGAATTCAAATAGGTAAGAATTAGACGTGATAGTCAAAGTGCCATATATTTTGTGAAGAACTTGATGTACCATGCTCATACAATGCATATTTGTGTTTAGTATCACTTTTTACATGAGGTGGTTATAGGTGATAGATTCATGATAATATTGTATATTCTCTCACTAGGCTAGCATGTATGGAGAAATTAGTTGGTGAAGAGATCATGGTCCTTTCCTCTTCTAGCCCTTGACTTATTTTTAGTTTCCTATAATGTCTCAATGTACTATAAATTTTAATTGGGATAATGTTAGGATAAAGAGTTTAATTTTCCTTGCAATCCCAAGTCTCACTTCATTATGTTTAGTAATGTAGACAATAAATAATGTGTGATCTCCAAATGTGTTGCAGTGGGAAAAATAGGATGCTCATATGTGGCTAGGGACATTATTTATTTACTATTTACTCTTTGAGGTACTTGGAATATTATGTAAGGAGGTATTAAATAAGGAGTTTACATTGAAAAGACCAAAATTTGAGAGTTATAGAGTATCTTCCCAATTTGGTTGTTATGATACAAACATTGAATACCATCATAGGGCACATAGATTAAGATCTTGGTCAATTTAATTATTATAGCAGAATCTAATATTTCCATGGTATGTAATAACTTGTAACATGTGTAAGAGGTGTAAGAAGAGTTAGATACTATTCTAGATGCTTGACCATGACAATAGGATAGTTGGGATTTTTTTTATGGCTCATGGTTTTTGAAACCATTTGATGGTTACAAATTTTGGATATTTTTATATATTGGAGGTATGGGATAGTGGATTGTAAGGCTATTTTTGTAGCTACTCTTTGATTATAGTTTATTATCCTTGAGTAAGTACTTATCTTTGAGGATGTTTGACCTAAGAATAAAATGACTTCTAATGAACCTCTAAACCACCTTAGCCACTAGGAATTCATTGAAAAGACTTGTTTACTTGATATCAATACCCTTACTACTAAATATACTATAAATATTTTCCCAAGAGCCCATAGGGTATTTTAAATATTCTCCAATACATAGCTATAAAAAATTTAACATATCCAAATTAATTTTTGAGGTAATAGTTCTTAGAGAAATCATTAGAGAAAAGTTGTAGATACGATTAGATTGAAATACTACCTTTAGAAGTACTAGTTTCTCTACATTAGAAAGCCATATTCCATTCAACCCTTCCAAAATATTACCAAATCTCTTCAGAATATAATTCCAAAGGAGTTTTTTGTTTCCCCTTATAAATAGATTAAATTCTATATAAGAATAAATTAGACTACTTTTACCAAAGGATAATCATCTACGTACAAAGTATTATTCCTCAGTTTTAATAGTGAGAAAGAAAATTATTTATTTATCTCTAATCACTTTATCCTAATACATGTTTATAATATTCTCATAGATCACTAATTATTTTATTTTACCTAGTAGATGGGGCAATAAAATCATAGTATCATCCATAAATTGCTGATGAGTTGGGCCTCTACCCATGGAGGAATCTTGTAGACATTTTGTGATACACCCTTAATATTGGTGTACATCGGGTTATGAATAGTTGGTTTGTGGCTATCTTAACTCTTAATTAAGTCATATTATCATTATTATATTGTCATTTAGTTATTTAGGTCAGCCTAATGCTTTTATAGGGCTATCTAAGTCGGCTTGAGTGATATCCTAGGCATAAATAGGTATATATAGGAGGTAGTGAGTCTTATTTCATCATCATATTGTGAATTGTGTTCTCATTGGAGATATTTGGAGGTTTTCCCTCTCTAAGTGGCTTGTTATTCTCATTTATCATCAAGTATTTGCAGCATATTTCATATTATATTATTCTTGTGCAAGTTTTTTCATTACAAGTGGTATCAAAGCATGATCTTGGCACTATAGAGGCAAGGTATTTTCTCAATATTGGAGGTGATTATGGGAAGAGCATATCTTTTAGATTTTGGTGATTTTTTATTTATTTTTAAAGGGTTTTTGAAGACCATATTAAAGAATTTGTAGTCCAAATTTTAGAGAAATTGGAGCAGAATTGAGTGAATTATTATAGAATTAGGGTTTCTACACAATTTATTTGGAATATGCATATCTCTCACATACCACCGAATTGAAGCCTGATTTTTATTGGGTTTTTGAAGAAATACTAAAGAATCCTACAATCCAAAGTTTGAAGAAATTGAAGCAGAAATAAGCGAGTTATTGCAAATTTAGGGTTTCCATAAATATCACTCTCAGTGTTGCAAATCTACTTATTTCTTGGAGATTTTTCTAAGTAAGAGGTATTTTTCCCTAGTAAATTATAGTAAAAACTTTAGAGAATTTAAGTTTAATTTGTGTGATTTATTTCAAAATTATGAGTTCCCATCATGACGGGGCCTACAACAAGAGGCAAAAAGAATGTTGTCACACCGGGGAAGACTCTTGATAAGGATGGGCTAATAATAGAGGATATAATCCCAATGAGGAAATTAGTAAGATCAAGGAATACATTTCCTCAATGAAGATGGATATGTGTGACCTAAGAGGAGATATATCAGACATATGAAGCATGTTAAGCGCCTATATGAATGAACCAAGAAAGGAGTTCTCAAGCAACCAAGGTGAAACTTTCAGGTCAGTTAATCTTGACCTAAATGTTAATTCTTATATGGGATCTAGGAATTTGATTCCAAAGGTGGATATGCACAAGTTCAATGGCAAGGATCCTCTAACATGGATAAACCAAATGGATAATTTATTTGAAGTACATCAAGTCCCAAATGGAAAAAAGGCCACGATGGCTTCCCTATATCTAGAACCAGATCAATTCATTTGGTATCGTTGGCTTTGTACTCATCGAAGGAAAAAGGGTCTCACTGTCTCATGGTCAATTTTTACAGAGGAACTCCAAGCATAATATAGCAATAGTGTGACAGACAACTTCTTCAGTCGGCTTGCTAAACTTAAACAAATAGGTTTCATTCAGGATTTATCCAACGATTCCAAAATCTATCCTTGAGAGTGGATACAATTACAAAGGAGAACTTGAATTATTTATTCTTGGGTGGTCTCAAGGATCACATTCAACATGAGGTACACATGTTTAGTCCTAGCTCTATAAATGAGTCTTTTATCTTAGCACGTAGGGTAGAGGATAAGTATTTGATTCCTAAGAAGCATGGGGCTAATGTGACAAGAGAGAAAGGATATTCAACACCTTCTCTTCCTCAACCGAATAGGTTGAATCCATAACAAATTGAGGAGAAAAGAGAAAAAGGGTTGTGTTTCAATTGTGATAGCAAATATAGTCGAGGACATAAATGTAGTGAAAAGAAATTATTCTATATTGAAGGTCCAAGTGAGGAAGAAGAGGAGGAGCCCATATTAGAGGATGGAAGGGAGTAAAATGAGGAATCACATGATTCCCAACCAATCATTTCTTGTCATGCACTCTCAGGTTTTAGTACTCCACAAACTCTCAAGGCAGTGGGTTTCTTAAAGAAGCAGAAAGTAACAGTGTTGGTTGACTCCGGTAATACTCATAATTTTATCAACACAAAGTTGGCTACTCATCTAAATTGTTTTATATATCCAGCTCTAGAGTTTTAGGTCTTGATTACAGATGGTGGTACTGTTAGTTGCTTTGGAAAATGCTATAGCATTAAGTTATCAATGGGATATTATCACCTTGATAGCCCAATGTATGCTATCTCCATGGGTGCAACATATATTGTTTTGGAAGTACAATGGATTACTACATTGGGAACAATTGAGATGAACTTCCAAGAACTGTTCATGATATTTCAATAAGAAGGAAAGGTACTAGAGCTAAGGGGATTGAAGGCAAAGTCCCCACAGATGGTAAGCTCTCATCAAATACAAAAGTTGCTTAAGAAAGGAGTTGATGGATTTGTGGCCCAATTATATTCATTAGAAGTATCTCCATCTAATGATCCTACTCATCCAGATTTACAATCAATAATTGATCGTCACTCAGTGGTTCTTGGAGATATGCCTAAATACTTCCTCCTAAGAGGGATCATGATCATGTTGGTTCTCAGTTGTGATCTTATGGTTTGTCCTTGATGACAAAATCTCTTTCTGTTAGTTCTCTTTAATGATCAGTCTCAGGATGGTTCTCTTTGCATACCACAGGTGTATTCCACATGATTACAAGCCATTTGATTACATTCTTTGAACTCACATTTTTGAAGGCTTACACATATCGGTGTGAGAATGCTAGGGTCTCCCCAATCCTTTTTTAAATGTTTGTGTTGCCTTTCGGCAAGACATTTTTGATGTCATGTCGATTGGATTTTTTACTTTTTTGGTAGCTTTCGGCATGACTTCTCTTTTGTTTCGATGACATAAAAGGATCATATCGGCAAGTGTTACACCGTCAGTATGTGGTCACAGCGAAATTGCTTTGTCTCACCGATCAGAGGTTGAATGGGAACATATCAGCAAGAGTTTAAGGCTTCAGTGAAGGGTCTTAGCGAAAAGGGTTATGTCTCACCGACCGTATGCATATGGAGACTTATCGGTAAAACTAATGGCTATCGATATAATGTCTTGGCGAGACCTTGTTGTCTTACCAATCAGCAACAAATGGGTGCTTTTCGGGGAGAGATTTCATTCGATATAATATCTTGGCGAGTTTTTCTTGTCTTGCCGACTGACAACGTAAAGGTATGCATCTCGGTAAGAGTTGAGGTTTTCGGCGTGAGGTCTCAGTGAGTGACCTTCGGTCTTGCCGATGGAGCACAATGGGGGATTTTGTCGATATTGGATTTGACTTGTCTCAGCGACACATAAGTGGATGAATACTTTCGGAAAGACATGGTGTGCTCTACAGGAGGTCTCCCCGATATCATAATGTTATAGCGAAAGACAAAAGGTTTATGTCGGTGTGAGAACATTAATGTCTTGGCGATGTATTGTGAGCTCGAGGCTTTCGGCAAAACAAAGTGAATTCTCTATAGGGTCTGCCCGATAACGAAGGGTCACGGCGAAACAGAAGGAACCAAAGTATGATTAACGATTGAATTGCCTTCGGCATAACTGGTGGATGTCTCAGCGACTGTTTCACTATGAATAACATAAATTTAAACACGAGGGAACGACTAGCGATTTAATTGCCTTCGAAATAACGTTACATCGACGAAAATGAGAGTTTAGGGAAAAATTTCGTGATTATTCTTTTTGGCGGGGTATGGAACCCTATCCTGGCCGCCATCATGAGAGTTTTAGTTTCTGTTGTTGCTGGCTGTAACGGCTTTATCAGTGGTATATGGAAGCTTTATTTGGTACGTTTCTGGCTGGAAGCTCGACAGTGGTTGATGGAGCCATGGGAGTTGCAGATTTGTCTGTGGTGGGCAGTTGTGCTTTTTAAGCAGTGAAATGATCACATACGTTATAGATTTGTTGAGGTCGGATCTTAGTTGGGTGAAACAACTCTTGTATTGGGAAATCAATTTCACCTCGACTAATAATCTTGCTAGGTACAAGATGAAGATTTCTATTATAAACAACTTTGTTAACTTCAGTCTGAATATTCTTAGGTTGGTTGTTTAGCTGTTACTTCTGAAGACAGTTACTTTTTTGGCATTTAAATCAAAAAGATGTATAAATAGAAGCAGAAAACTATGTTTTCTATTCGGTAGTTGTAATTCTAAGATTATCATTCCTTGGCTGTATGAAAATGTATGGATAAAACTCTGCAATAAAATTTGAATAACAAGATGCATAGATATTGTAAATTTCTTCTCTATATAGTATTTTAGGGATTCAATTATTGAATCTTTAAGGTATTCTGTAGACGAGAAAACAGAGAAACATGTGCTTAACTGAAAACATAGAAATCCTCTGAGTTATTATTGTTGTTCAAATCATAATTTGATGGGTTGGTACTCCTTGAGATAGATATCTCTAAACGAGGGGTTGGTGCTCCTTGAGTGGGTGCTCAAAAATCAGCCTATAAGGCATTGTGAACAGTTGATTAAAAGATTAAGCCTGGAAGGCATTTCGGGAGTGGTTTTTATACCCTAGGAGGGTTTTCCACTTGGAAAATTTTTGTGTCTCTTTGTTCTTCTGTGTTCTCACAGCTTTACTATGTTGTTGTTTCAGTTCATTGTTGGGACTATTACTTTTCTCAATTCTGTTTATGAATGATTACATTCAACTCATGAATGCATTAATCAAAGTAATATTGAGATCAAATCTGAGCTATGTTTTTGAATTTTTGAAAAAATTTCAAATATGTTAAGTCACGATTCACCCCCCCTCTTAGTGTCATTTTAACTCCAACAATTGGTATCAGAGCGTAGGGTCCTCTGATAGGTTTTAATCACCTTGGATTGATCTTGGTCTTGGAGTTTGTTTTTAATGGCACATTCTCAAGACGGTGCCTCTGTAACTAGAGCTCTGTTATTTGATGGAACAGATTATGTGTTCTGGAAAATCAGAATGGAAGCTTTTCTTATTTCTTTTGATGTTGATGTTTGGAGCATTGTTTTAAATGATTACAATGTACCAGCCACTATTCCCACTGATCCTGCTGAAAAAAAGAGGTATGAAACAAATGCCAGAGCTAAGCATGCCCTCTTGTGTGGGTTAACTAAAGATGTGTTCATTAAAGTCATGCATTGCAAATCTGCTCATGAAATCTGGGAAAAACTTGAAAATATATACCAAGGGAATGAGAAAGTCAAACTGTCAAAAATCATTACACTCAAACATCAGTTTGAGGAGATGAAAATGAAGGATGATGAAAAAGTGGCTGAATATTTCCTAAGAGTTGATGAAGTTGTCAATGCTATGAAAGGATTAGGAGAAGAAGTAAAAGAGTTTGATGTGGTTACAAAGGTCATTAGAACCTTACCGATTAAATTTGAATATAAGGTATCAACCCTTGAAGAAAAGAAACATTTTGATAAGCTTACCTTAGATAGTCTGCAGGGAATCCTTACTGCCTATGAAATGAGAACTAGCAAAAACAACTCAACTGGAAAAGAAACTGCCTTTAACACTGAAAAGAAAGAAAAAGTCGAAGTCAGTGAATCAGAGTTGTCTGATTCTAAAGAATCCCATTTTGTTAGAAGATTTAAAAAGGGATAAGGAAAATATAAGGGAAAACTTCCCTTTAAATGTTTTAACTGTGGAAAAATAGGTCACTTTGCTGCAAAGTGTCCCCATGATGATCAAATATGTGACAAAGAGACAACTAAAAAATAGCCTAAGAAGAAGGCCTTCAAACCTAAACGAAACTTCAATTTCAAAAAGAAGAAAAGTCTGTTTAGTAAGGATGAATCTGATATTGAGTCTGAAGATTCATCAGTTGAAGAAGATGAAACTTTGTTCATGGCTGAAATCACTCAGCAAAATGATTCAAACACTATTGATGTTGAAGAAGGTGAAGTAGATCTTGAAAGTGAGCTGAAATGTGCTTTACAAGAGGTCAGAAAACTCAAAAAACAAGTTCTTGCTCAAGAACATAAACCAGATCAAGAAATGGTCTCTCTGAAAACTCAGCTTGAAGAAGCTAAAAGAGTTGAAGACTGTCTTCGAGAGACTGTAAGCTACAAAGATCAAGAAATTCAAAAACTAGAACAAGAAGTTGTCTGTCTTAGGAAGGAAATTGAAAAATATAAAAGCACTCTAAAACTGAATGAGATGCTCAGCAAGTAGAAGATGTACAAAGATAAAAGTGGTGTTGGTTTTGAAAAGGGTGAATGTTCAATTGACCATGCAAAACAAAACCCCTCTTCTGAAGTCAAAGGTTCAGGTTCAAATCACTCAGAATTTGGTAAGGATCATGTTCAGTCTTTAAGAGGTAATAGATCTTCATACAGAGTCAATCCTTTCTTCTATGGTTATTGTTTTTTCTACAACAAATTTGGCCACAAGGTGAGCACTTGCAGGCTTATGAATCCTATAATACCCAAGTTTGGTCTTAGGCAACACTATGGTCTTGTTAGACAGATCAAATGTTTTAAATGCAATGCTTTGGGACATTCTGTCAAACAGTGCAGAACTGATCTACAATCTAAACAGCAGAAAATTAAAAAGGTTTGGAAACCTAAGACTGTCAACAACATTGAACAAACTATGTTGGTTCAAACTGCTTTTCATTCCAAGAAAAAGGACTTATGGGTCCTGGACAGTGGATGTTCTAACCATATGACTGGCGACAAGGATAAGTTTATAAATCTTGAAGATTATGTAGGTGGATATGTTAAGTTTGGTGATAACTCTGGTATTCAAATTAAAGGTAGAGGTTCACTCCTTCTGAATGAAGACACTCCTATCTATAATGTGTATTATGTGGAAGGTCTCAAACACAATCTTCTAAGTGTTAGTCAAATATGTGATAGTGGTTATCATGTTCTTTTCACTTCGCAGGGATGTGAGATTAAGAACAAGCTTGGAAAGGCTGTTGTAGCTGGAAGGAGGACAAAAGGAAATGTGTACAATCTTCTCGACACATCAAACAATGACAATAATCAAGGTATGTGTTTAATGGGCCAAATTGAAGAGAATTGGTTATGGCATAAAAGATTAGGACACATAAACTTTGAAAATCTGGTTAGAATTAGTAAAAATCAGAATGTTAGAGGTCTACCAGTTCTTAGCAAGCCAAAAAACTCTGTGTGCAAAGAATGCTTAAGTGGTAAACAAACTAAAATCAGCTTCAAGACAAAAGAACATTCTTCTTCAAAACCTTTACAGCTTGTGCATACTGATTTTTGTGGACCAACCAGAACAAGGTCTATTACTGGTGAAAGGTACTTTATGCTGTTTGTGGATGATTATACTAGAATGGTTTGGGTCACATTTCTTAAGCACAAATCAGAAGCCTTTGAAAGGTTTAAAATCTTTCGTAAATTGGTTGAGAAGGAATCTGATTTGAAACTTAAATGTCTGCATTCTGACAAAGGAGGTGAGTTCACCTCTCAAGAGTTTATTGATTACTGTGAACTGCACGGCATTAAAAGATAGTATGTTGCAACTAAAACACCTCAACAAAACGGGGTAGTTGAACATAAGAACAGAACTGTAAAAGAAATGGCTAGAACAATGCTAGATGAAGCTAAGTTGTTTGATATGTATTGGAAAGAAGTTGTTCATACAACTGTATACATTTTGAATAGAGTATAGCTTAGGGTGAAATCTAAACACACTCCTTATGAACTTTGGTATGGAAAAACTGCTTCTGTCAAATACTTTAAATTTTTTGGAAGTAAGTGTTTTATCAAGAAAGATGATGATAACCTTGGGAGCTTTCAATCAAAGAGTGATGAGGGTATCTTTTTGGGATACTCAACTCACAGCAAAGTTTATAAATGCCTTAACAAAAGGCTTAATAAGATTGTTGAAGTTGTTAATGTAAAATTTGATGAAAGACCACATTTGATTGTTGAATCTTTGCAGGATAATGAGGAACAAGAACTTGAATTTGAAATAATTTTAGAAGGAGCTGAAACAACAAAGTCTGTTGTTGAATCAACAAGCCCCAAAAATTAAAAAGAAAGTCCTGAAAAGGTTGCATCAAAAGCTCCTTCGAAAACTCTAGCTATATATCACCCCAAAGATCAGATTATTGGGGATAAAAATGCAGGAGTTCAAACTAGAAGAAAGGCTGCAAAATCTGATGAAAAGGCACAAATAGCTTTCTGTCTAGTTACTCAGTTTGAGCCTAATTTTTTTAATGAAGCTCTCATAGACTCATGTTGGCTTAATTCTACGCAGGAAGAAATTGATCAAATTGAGAAAAATCAGACTTGGGAGTTAGTCTCAAGACCAGATGACAAGAATGTCATAGGAGGAAAATGGATATATAGAAACAAGGTTGATGAAAATGGTAATGTTATTCGCAACAAAGCAAGATTTTTCTGCAAAGGCTATGCTCAACAAGAAGGTATTGATTTCAGAGAAACCTTTGCACCCGTTGCTAGATTAGAATCCATTAGAATATTCTTGGCTTATTCTGTTTATAAAGACTTTACTGTTTATCAAATGGATGGAAAAACTGCTTTTTTAAATGGCTATTTAGATGAAGAGGTCTATGTTGAACAGCCTGAAGGATTTATTTGCAAAGATAAGCCTGATCATGTTTACAGACTAAAAAAGGCCCTCTATGGCTTAAAACAAGCACCTAGAGCTTGGTACTCTAGGCTAGATAGTCATTTAATTTCTAATGGCTTTGTTAGAGGAGGTATAGACAGTAATCTTTATGTTAAAACTAAAGGTTATGATATTTTGGTTGTTGAAATTTACGTTGATGACACTATCTTTGGCTGCAATAATGTTACTTTGAGTAAAAAATTCTCTCAGCTAATGGAATCTGAATTTGAAATGTCATTAGTGGGAGAATTAAATTTCTTCTTGGGTCTTCAAATCTCTCAACGTGAAAATGGAATATTTCTTTCTCAAACCAAGTATGCTAGAGAGATGCTTAAGAAATTTAGATGGATGAATGCCATCCAGTTAGCACTCCAATGGTTACTGGATGCAAACTTACTAAGGTTGATGATTCTCCTGATACAAATCAAACTGAATATAGATCAATGATTGGCAGTCTATTATATTTAACTGCTTCTCGACTTGACATTATGCAAGCAGTTTGCACTGTTGCACGGTTTCAGGCATCACCTAAAGAATCCCATGTCACTGCTGTTAAAAGGATTTTTAAATATATTCAGGGCACTCTTGATTATGGTCTTTGGTATCCTAGAAGCAATGATTTCTCTTTGATTTCTTATATTGATGCTGACTGGGCTGGTTGTTTGGATGATAGGAAAAGCACCAATGGTGTTGCATTCTTTCTTGGTGATCGTTTAGTGGCATGGCACACAAGAAACAAGTATATGTTTCTCTTTCTACTGCTGAAGCAGAATACATTGATGCCACTTCATGTTGTACTCAAGTTCTTTGGATGAGTCAAACTCTATCTGATATGGGTATTGAAGTTCCTAAACCTGTTTCCATTCTTTGTGATAACACTAGTGCGATAAATATTTCAAAAAATCTTGTTATGCACTCTCGCACTAAACATATTGCTATCAAGTTTGACTTTCTTTGAGAAAAAGTTTTGGCTAATGAAGTCTGCTTACAGTTTGTTGGCTCATAAGATCAGGTGGCTGATATTTTTACTAAGCCCTTAGCTAAAGAGTTATTTGAAAGGTTGAGACTTCGATTGGGAGTTATCTCTCAATCTTTAATTCTCTGAGTTTACAAGCATTGGCTTAGGGGGAGAATATTATCTATTTTGATTCACTTACAACTCTCCTACAATCTTGGCTGCTGCATTGTTATTTTTTTTTGCAGCTATTTCTAATGATATTTTTGGTTGGCTACTCAGTTGTGTTTCATGGCACTGCACATTTTTCTCTTTTATCCTTTGTCATTGAGGCAAAAAGGGGGAGAGTCATTTGTGTTTTTCCATCAAGGACAAAGGGGGAGTTTGTTGGTTCTCAGTTGTGATCTTATGGTTTTTCCTTGATGACAAAATCTCTTTCTGTTAGTTCTCTTTAATGATCAGTCTCAGGATGGTTCTCTTTGCATACCACAGGTGTATTTCACATGATTACAAGCCATTTGATTACATTCTTTGAACTCACATTTTTGAAGGCTTACACATATCGGCGTGAGAATGCCAGGGTCTCCCCGATCCTTTTTGAAATGTCTGTGTTGCCTATCAGCAAGACATTTCTGATGTCATGTCGATTGGATTTTTTGCTTTCTAGCAGCTTTCGATAGGGCTTCTCTTTTGTTTCGGCGACAAAAAAGGATCATATCAACAAGTGTTACACCGTCGGTATGTGGTCACAGCAAAATTGCTTTGTCTCACCGATTGAAGGCTGAATGGGAACATATCAGCAAGAGTTTAAGGCTTCGGTGAAGGGTCTTAGCGAAAAGGGTTATGTCTCACCAACCGTATGCATATGGAGACTTATCGGTAAAACTAATGGCTATCGATATAATGTCTTGTCGAGACCTTGTTGTCTTACCGATCAACAACAAATGGGTGCTTTTCGGTGAGAGATTTCATTCAATATAATATCTTGGCAAGTTTTTCTTGTCTTGCTGACTGACAACGTAAAGGTATGCATCTCGGTAAGAGTTGAGGTTTTCGGCGTGAGGTCTCGGCGAGTGACCTTCGGTCTCCCCGATGGAGCACAATGGGGGATTTTGTCGATACTGGATTTGACTTGTCTTAGCAACACACAAGTGGATGAAGACTTTCAGAAAGACATGGTGTGCTCTACAGGAGGTCTCCCCGATATCATAATGTTATAGCGAAAGACAAAAGGTTTCTGTCGGTGTGAGAACATTAATGTCTTGGCGATCTATTGTGAGCTCGGGGTTTTCGGCAAAACAAAGTGAATTCTCTATAGGGTCTGCCCGATAACGAAGGGTCACGGCGAAACAGAAGGAACCAAAGTATGATTAACGATTGAATTGCCTTCGACATAACTGGTGGATGTCTCAGCGACTGTTTCACTATAAATAACAAAAATTCAAACACGGGGGAACAACTAGCGATTTAATTGCCTTCGGTATAACGTTACATTGACGAAAATGAGAGTTTAGGGAAAAATTTCATGATTATTCTTTTTGGATGGGTATGGAACCCTAGCCTGGCCGCCAACATAAGAGTTTTAGTTTCTGTTGTTGCTGGTTGTAACGGCTTTATCAGTGGTATATGGAAGCTTTATTTGGTACGTTTCTGGCTGGAAGCTCGACAGTGGTTGATGGAGTCATGGGAGTTGCAGATTTGTCTGTGGTGGGCAGTTGTGCTTTTTAAGCAGTGAAATGATCACATACGTTTCAGATTTGTTGAGGTCGGCTCTTAGCTGGGTGAAACGACTCTTGTATTGGGAAATCAATTTCACCTCGACTAATAATCTTACTAGGTACAAGATGAAGATTTCTATTATAAACAACTTTGTTAACTTTAGTCTTAATATTCTCAGGTTGGTTGTTCAGCCGTTACTTCTGAAGACAGTTACTTTTCTTGCATTTAAATCAAAAAGATGTATAAATAGAAGCAGAAAACTATGTTTTATGTTCGGTAGTTGTAATTATGAGATTATCATTCCTTGGCTGTATGAAAATGTATGGATAAAACTCTGCAATAAAATTTGAATAACAAGATGCATAGATATTGTAAATTTCTTCTCTATATAGTATTTTAGGGATTCAATTATTGAATCTTTAAGGTATTCTGTAGACGAGAAAACAGAGAAACATGTGCTTAACTGAAAACAGAGAAATCCTCTGAGTTATTATTATTGTTCAAATCATAATTTGATGGGTTGGTACTCCTTGAGATAGATATCTCTAAACGAGGGGTTGGTGCTCCTTGAGTGGGTGCTCAAAAATCAGCCTATAAGGCATTGTGAACAGTTGATTAAAGATTAAGCCTGGAAGGCATTTCGGGAGTGGTTTTTATACCCCAAGAGGGTTTTCCACTCGGCAAATTTTTGTGTCTCTTTGGTCTTCTGTGTTCTCACAGCTTTACTGTGTTGTTGTTGTTTCAATTCACTGCTGGGACTATTACTTTTCTCAATTCTATTTATGAATGATTACATTCAACTCATGAATGCATTAATCAGAGTAATATTGAGATCAAATCTGAGCTATGTTTTTGAATTTTTGAAAATTTATCAAATCTGTTAAGTCACTGATTCACCCCCCCCTCTCAGTGTCATTTTAACTCCAACAGATCATGCCATACAACTAGTTCAAGGGATCCAACCACTAAACATCAGACCTTATAGGTACCCACATATACAAAAAAGTGAGATAGAAAAAAATGTTGAGATGCTAGAGGCAGGAATTATCAGGCATAGCCAAAGTGCTTACTCCTCACCCGTGGTGATGGTACATAAGAAGGATGAAACTTGGCATATGTATTCAAACTATAGATTTCTCAACATGTACACCATCAAAGATAACTTTCCTATTGTAGTCATTGATGATTTGCTAGATGAATTGAATGGAGCTATGTATTTTACCAAGATAGATTTGGTTATCACCAAATTTGAATTAAGGAAGAAGATATTTGTAAGACAACATTTCAGACTCATGAGGGTCATTATGAATTTTTGGTGATGCCATTTGGTCTTACCAATGCACTCCAAATTTTGATGAATTCCATTTTTAAGAAATTATGAGGAATTTTGTATTAGTGTTCTTTGATGATATATTGATTTATAGCATTACATGGGAAGAACACTTGCAACATGTAGATCAAGCATTATAAATACTCGAAGATCATCAACTCTACGCTAAGCCATCCAAGTGTGCTTTTAGTCTTAAGGAGGTGGAGTATTTGCGACACATAGTTTCACATGAAGAATTAAAGGTGGACCCTAACAAAATTAAGGCTATCATGGAATGGCCTATTCCAAAAACCATTAAGAAATTGAGGGGTTTTTGGGGATTGACAGGATACTATAGAAGATTTGTGAAGAATTATGGCCATATAGCAACACCTCCCACAACTTTATTGAAGAAGGATTATTTTCATTGGAATGAGTCCGCTAATGCAACATTTGAGATATTGAAGGAGGCTATGTGTACAAATCTAGTGCTTGCCACTCTAAACTTCACCAAGGAATTTATTGTGGAATGTGATGCTTCAAGAAAGGGTATAGGAGTACTACTCATGCAGGAGGGTTGAACAATTGATTTTGAGAGTCATCAATTAAAAGGTAAGAATCAAATCAAAGATGTTTATGAGAAGGAAATGCTAGTGATTCTTCATGTAGTTAAACAATGGAGGCCTTATCTAATGGGTAGACACTTCAAGGTTAAGATACATCATGATATCCTAAAATATTTTTTGGAACAATGATTATCGTCTAAAGAGCAACAAAAATGGGTCACTAAGATGTTGGGATATGACTTTGAGATTATATATAAGAAAGGGAAGGAAAATATTGTGGCAGATGCACTTTCTAGGAAGGATGAGAAAGATGAAGCCTTATTGTGTTCCCTTTCAATATTACAAGAAAATTGGGTGGAAGAAGCCAAAGTAGAGTGGAAAAATGATGTGGCGACAAGTAATCTCATCCAACAATTAAAGAGTGATCCTAGTAGTTCAGATAATTTTTGTTGGAAGGGAGATACTCTTTGGTATAAGGAGCGTTTGTATCTCTGCAAGAATTCCACTCTTAAACACAAGATTCTCACAAAACTGTATGAGTCGTTGGCTAGTGGTCATTCAGGATTTTTGAAGACATATCATCGGGTCAAGCAATTTTTTTTTTGGGAAGGGATAAAAGGTGATGTTCAAAAATTTGTGGTTGAATGTTTGGTTTGTCAAAGGAATAAAGTGGAGAAAATTAAGACACCAGGTCTCTTGCAACCCTTATCTGTTCCTGGCCAACGTTGGACAACAAGTGTAGTGGAAAAATATTTTTTGGAGAATATACAAAAGCTACATGGTACACCTAAGGTTATTGTTAGTGACCGTGATCCTATCTTTACTAGTCACTTTTGGAAAGATTTATTCTCATGTTTGGGTACTCAAATGGCTCATAGATCTTTATACCACCCTTAATCAAATGGGAAAACTAAGGTTGTTAATAAGTATTTGGAAGGATATCTACATTGTTTCACTTTAGAGAAACAATCTCAATGGGTAGATTGGCTACCACTAGTAGAATGGTGGTATAACACTTATTTTCATAGCTCATCAAAAATGTCTCCATTTTTGGCACTATGTGGATATCATCCTCCTTCCATCGCATCATCATTGAAGGTGTCATCAAGAGTTCAGGTAGTAGAGGACCACTTGCTTCATCAACAACGAGTACTTTCAAGACTCAAGGAGAATTTAGCCATGGCACAAAATTGAATGAAGCAACAAGTGAACCAACATAGTAGTGAAATAAGTTTTGAAATTGGGGATTGGGTCTTCTTGAGATTGCAACCTTATAAGAAAATCTCATTGAAGCAATAGAGAAAGAATAATAAGTTATCTCCAAGATATTATGGCCCATACCAAATCATGTAAAAGATCGGTAATGTTGCCTACAAGCTAGAGTTTCCACCAACAACAAAGATGCATTCAGTTTTTCATGTTTCTTATTTGAAGAAGGTAATTGGGCATAATATTCCAACTCAAATAGTACTACTAGAGCTCAATGAGGAAGAATAATTTTTGGAACCAAAGTGCATTTGTCAAACATGCATGAAGAAGTCGAGGAATAGAAATATCACTGAGTATCTCATCCAATGGAAGAATTTACCAATTGAAGATGCCACATGGGAAGATGGGGAGTTCATTCAGAAGAACCCACACTTGATTAACATTGAGGATAATGCTTCTTTGAAGATGGGGGAATGATACGCCCTTAATATTGGTGTACATCGGGTTATGAATAGTCGATTTGTGGCTATCTTAACTCTTAACTAAGTCATATTATCATTATTATATTGTTATTTAGTTATTTAGGTCGGCCTAAGGCTTTTGTAGGGCTATCTAAGTTGACTTGGGTGTTATCCTAGGCATAAATAGGTATATATAGGAGGTAGTGAGTCTTATTTCATCATCATAATGTGAATTGTGTTCTCATTAGATATATTTGGAGGTTTCCCCCCCTCGAAGTGGCTTTTTATTCTTAGTTATCATCAAGTATTTGCAGCATATTTCATATTATATTATTCCTGTGTAAGTTGTTTCATTAATTTTGGAGATCCCTTACTCTTGATAAAACTAATATATCTCTGTAGGGTTTCCACCACAATAATAAAGAGATAAGGATATCAAGGGTCTCCTTTCCTTAGTCCTTGGGAAGTGGGGAAGAAACCTTCAAAGGAACCATTGGCCAAGGCTTAGGATTTGTCTTACAAATAACATCCTCTATCTCAAATTTTGAGATGTAAATTATATTTCTTCTCCTTTACAAGTAACATGGAGAAACCTTGTGTTCCTATATCCTTCATTTATCTATCTGATTATGGATTTATATTTCAAAGAAACCTTCTCATATTTATAAATACCATCTAGCTAGATAGCCACATCCTTATATCTTGCACAAGGTTATCTAATCCTTCATTATCGAGGAGTTTTTGGATATTAATTGTTCTATTCTTCAAATTATATATATTTTTAAAATAGTTTTCAAGTAATAATGATTCCACTCATTTAGTCTTTATTTTAGAACTTTTAGATTTTAACTAAACATGTACATCTTGGTACCAAAGCAATGAAGTTAATCCTTCCAAAATGTTGTTACTACTTGATTAAAACATAGATGTTCCATCTACATATTTTTAAATCTAAAAGGTACACTTTTGGGGATCTTGTCATGTCAATATAGTCAAATATATAGGTCAATGATCATATATAGCCTTAGGAACTCATGCTCTAAAACCATATCATTATCCAACAAATTGATGCAAGCTAAAAATATATCAATCTAAGCTAAGATTTGTTCCTTTCCCTTCCTTCTATTGGACCAACTAAACTAGCCCTATGGGGTGTAATATCCTAAATATTTGAATTATTGAGGAAGTATATGAAACTAAAATTATCATTTAGGATCTAGAAGCCTCCATTTTTTAGAGAATTAAATTCTAGAATTGAATCCCTTGGCCACAAACTATTTTACTCCCCCTAAATTTCTAAATTCTTTTATTTGATTCTAACAATAATTGTTCTCTTGATTGGTTGGAGACCATAAGCACTAGTGATGGGAAAGATAGGTTTGAAGGTGACACCAAATACCTAACTAGGTATTTATAAGTCTAAAGAAATAATATCCTACAACATGACCTCTTGAAAATTATAGATAATATCCAAACCCCATGAAGAGACTCTAGGAGATCTATTGATAATCCCACATTTTCTATGAAAGAGAAATTATGGATCTCTTGCTTAGAGTTACCTTAATTTTTTGGATCAACATGATGTCCAAAAAAGTCTCCAATAATATCTAAAAAGTCCTTTTACTTAAGCAGGAGTTTAATCCTATGACGGTCAAAGATAAAATCATCATTAGATAACCTTTGATCTCTTGGATTTTACACAAAATTGGTTTGATGATAGGATGATGGAGAATGAGACATCTAATTGTTTACGTACAACTTGTAAAGGAAGAGTGATCAAACCTATCATAGGGCAAGAAAAACCAATATGTTTTTTAATCCATGCTTTCAATTTTTCATAAGTATCTTGATAACGCTCTTGCACAAATACAAATTCTTTATCGATTACATTCTTTGCACATGTGGGATCAATAAGTATTCCTTGTACAAGTTTGTTATTGATGTGACCAACAATGTCGAGAGGACCATCAGGTGTATGTCTAAGTGCATCATAATTAGTGAAAGCAATGTTAGGTAATGAAGTGGTTTGGACCTTATGAGGTTGAAAGTCAATGAGACCGATCATGAATTGTAGAGGATCATCTTCATTATCAGTCCTATCATCAATCATCATTTCTTCCACTTCATCAACATTCATCACATCATTCTTATCCTCACTAGATTTTACAAAGGTGATTGAATGATTTGGAATTAGGTTCATGAAGATTTTAAAATTTTGGTTTGGTGGGGTGATATACTTATTCCCTTTATCATTAACATCGGCCAACTAGATGTGATTAGAATCATTGAGGTCTTGCACTTGATGTTTAAGATGCATGCATCTTTTCGTATCATGTCCAATTTGTCAGTGATATTGACAAAAGGCATTTGGGTTATGATTTGGATGTAAAGGCTTGGTTGTATCAATAGGTCTCACTAGAGGTAAAGTGATTAGGTTCTTATCCAAGAGTTGCAACATAATCAAATAAAGGGAATTAGGGAGCAGGGTGAATTGCCTAGTTCTATCCTTAAATTGGTATGGAGTTGTTTTTATGGAAACAACTTGAGGCTCGACATGAAGAGTTGTTTGAGGTTGTTTTATTTTAATAAAACCCTTGTTTTTACTTCTTAAATGGTTGAAAATTGTTGTGAGGTTTGGGTTCATATTTTTCATCACAATTCGAGGAAGTTTTCTCTTCATGTTGACTAACCAAATTTTGATGATCATGGAGGGCCACACACAAATGTGAAAAGGATGCAAACTTCATCATCCCAAGTTTATCCTTATATCTTTTTCTAGGTTTTCAACGAACATTATTTGAAGATCCACATCGGGGAGGTTAATGTTGATTTGCGAGTAAAGCAATTGGTAATGTGTTATAAAATCAGTGACTTTTTCTCCTTGTTGTTGCTTACATCTTATTAAATAAGGTAGAGACATCTTAGGACCGATTTTCACTTGGAAATGATTAAGACATGCATCAAAAAGCTCATTGAAGGAGTGGATTGAATTATTTGGTAATGAACAAAACCATTCCAGGGTTGTCTTTCAAGGACCTAGGAAAGAGTTTATCCAAGAGCTTGTCTTTGAAAATGAAGTCACTACATAAGGCTATATATGTTGGCACATGATTATTAGGGTCTCCTTTACCACCGTATTTCTCAAAGTGAGGTATCTCTACACCTTGTGGCACTTGTGTTTTCAATATCTCCAATGGCAATGGGTTTCTCTCGACATATTGTGAAGGTTGTCCATTTTGGTTTTGGTTCAATGTTGCTATTTATTGTTGAAGGGATGTGACATTTTGCAAAAGTTGGTTTATGATGGAATCATTGGTTGTGTTTTGGGATGGAGGTGAATATGGTGGGGGTGTATATGTGTTAGGT
Organism: Sequoia sempervirens; assembly: GCA_007258455.2. NCBI lineage: Eukaryota > Viridiplantae > Streptophyta > Pinopsida > Cupressales > Cupressaceae > Sequoia > Sequoia sempervirens. The sequence goes on along the minus strand of VDFB02016719.1, from coordinate 72,089 downwards.
AGACAACTAAATTGTAAATTTGTGAGGGGTGATGGATTTGGAGAGATCATGTTTGAGTGCACAAAACTAAAAGGATTCCTAGTGTAAATACCCAAGGTTGGAGCTATACTATTGTTTGGTTGCATTGTTGTGGTAATAGTTGGATTTTTATATGTAGGGATATAGGTTATAGTTGTAGGGGGAGGAATTTGATTTCCTCCTTGGCTTTGAGTGTATCCCAAAGCTTGAGCACAACTATTCATTGTTGGAACATGATCATCAATAATATGGGCTAATCTATGCATAACCTCTAATCCTTGGTCATTATCAAGCATTTTACTCATGTTATCTATGATAGGAACTGTAGTACCAATAATATATTTTGTACTCACATAGTATTGAAGTTTTTCTAAAGCTTTGTCTAATTGTTTGAGTTTCTCTTGAGGAATATGAGCAACCATGGTTTCAACATCAGTAACAGTGGTTGATGCTAAGGTGGTCATAGGAAATGTGGCATTAGGGATGGATTCCAACATGGGTTGGCTATTGTCAACACATTGTGTGAAAGAGTTGGAAAACCCAAAATCTACAATGGATGTACCGACAACATGGGATGCCAAGAGTCTCAAACTACATCTCATTGAAGGATTAAGAGTAGGACACAAGGTTGTGAAACTCATATAAGTTACAAAAGACCAAGAGTGCACCCAAGATGAACACCAATAGACTAAATAAAGACAACAAACTCCCAGAAACAAGAAGAAAAAAGTGGAAGCAAACAACAAACACAATAAAAAAGGTCTCAAAAAAAGTTTGTTTAGCCAAAACAAGTAGGATAGGGTTGCCCAGGGGCGAATGGGTCTTGCTCGGGGTTCTAAGAAATGAAAGTTTGGTTGTGAATTACACTGCTTAAGGATCCTAAATCTACTTGCATACAGTTGAAACAGTAAATGAATTTCCATAATTTTCTTAATCTATTCCAATTCAAGTATGCAAGAATTTCAAAAATGTTTGAACAAATTTTAATGCAAATTTCAAATCTAAAATATGATAACTGACTGATTGTAAGATACAAAGACTTGAAAATGATGACTCTTTAATGCAAATTTTGATTCTAAACAATGCACTTTCTTTTTCCAAATGAACTAGATGTAAAATGCTTCAAAATATACAATTTTTGAAATAGAAATAGAGATCTGCAAGTACAGGAAATATAAGCTAACATACACAAAAATATGTACAAAAATTTGTAGGAGCACCTGCACAAGGGCAAGCTCACCCAGGGGTGAATGAGTCTTTGTATAGGGATTTGGAAAATTAAAATCTAAATGTTTGAGTTAATGTTCATGACTATTGTTCCTGGTTGCAAAATGATTTTATAGTGACTGCTCTTTTTCAATTTATTTTGATGAAATGCAAGTGCAACTATATGATAACGTGTAAACAAAAGTGATAATTTTGAGTGCAATTTTGAATGAAATTTTGATCTATATGATTGAAACACACACTAATGCAAACTATGATGCAAAATATATGCACCATTTTTTGGATTTTTATGAGATTTAAATGATGCAAACGTGCGATATGTAACCCTAAATGAAAAATGCAAAATCTAGATCTAGGGTTTGAAAGACTACCAAATCATAAATTTATGATGTAAGAATGTCAAGTTCACCAAAATGAAATGTAAAAAGTGTTGGGGGGATTCTAAGTTTAGTTTCTAAAATCTAAGGTTAATTCCAATATTTTTAGGATTTCATTAGGATGCAAATCAACAAGGTACATAGATTGAATTTCAACCTCCAAGGTGAGTCAATTAGACTTGAATCTAATCCTTTTGAGTCTTAGGAATGAATTGGAAATGATTTAGAATGATTAAACTAATGAAACTATATGACCTAATATGTAAAATGTAGATTCCCAAAGATAAGCAGACTATAACGACACTTTGCAGGCAATCTAGGAGATAATAGAGGGCATGTACATGTCACCAAAAGTTTATTCCAGCATGTGTAGGAGAACTGATTCTCCCCTAGGTGAATGGGTCCTTGGTAGGGATTCCAAAACACTTTTCACAGCCCTCTGGTGTTGGATCTGAGATGTTTTTCACTTGCAAACTTGTCAGAAATAAATTTCGCAACTTAGTTTTTGTTTCTTAACAACTTTGATGGCAACAAATGCAACACTGTAAAATTTATCTTCAAGATCTCTTCAATCCTTTTTCAACCTATAACCCGCACATTCAAAGGAGGAAAAAATGTTGGGCCATTTTAGGGGCTTTCCTTACTCAAACCTCGTGAATAATGTTTCCACTTTCACAATGGAAATGTTAATAATAAAAACCTTGAATGGAAAGGAAGGAAATGATGAATGAACAATTGTTGCAACTCACAACCCTTCAATTGCTTCCTTGAAGGACTAAAGACATACACATCACTTCAAGGGAATTGATTCTTGCTTGCTTGAATACTTAAAAATATGAAGAACTACAATGCTTATTAGCCTTCACAAGACAACATGAACACACATAAACTTTGACATGATGCTAGAATCTCGATTACTACTAATAATGATTGATAATGTTGCTCTTAAATGCTCTTGACAATAATATTTTCTCTTGAATATTCTTTGATGTCACTTAGATTTCAAATGATCAAAAGATAGATGTTTATCCAATTTCCTAAAAAATTAGATTCTAAAAGCTGACACTTACAATTTGAATTTTGAATGTTAAATTGCCTCCAAAAACATATTTTAAAATAGGTCCTGGCTCATAAAGGGAACCCAATTTCCCATGGGAAAATGGGTTCTGACCTATACTTCTAGGACACACATGGTCCAAGGTATTTTAATTATTAAATGCATTTATTTAATGTTGGTTTCCCTTTTGAAAAATGGTAAAAATATTCTTTGGAATGCATAATTTGGAAAATTAGAAGCTTAATTAAGTCCAATAAATTAAGGGACCCAAACATAATGTGAAATTGTAAAGGCATACAATTTTCTACACTAAAATAGGGAGAATGTGAAAGGTTATAAGCTTTAGAATCTTCTAGCCCATAAAATCATATTTTCTAGAGATGTGATTTTTTAGGGAGTTTAGAGCTTACTCAAGAGAAGAACAATCAAAGGAAAAATATAAGAAAAAGACAATGTACTTTGAGACAAATATTGAGAAGTAGGAAGATGCACATGTGGAAGAATAATTAGATGGATCTAAGGATAGAGAAGAAGAAGAATAGGATTCAAAGATTTCAGAGGATGTACAAGATAAAAACACAAAAGAAGAGGAAGAACAAGTAGAGTTCATTACTCCTACCTTAAGGAGGTCCACAAGGCAACACAATCTAGTTGATAGGTACAGTCCACTAATTTTTGTTGTGTATTTGCTTTGTTGAGTACTAACAATGAACCTAGATCTTTCAAGTAGACTCTCTTCGAATGAAAGCGAGTCTTGGAGCAAGAGGAGATGATGGACTTGGATAGTGTGTGAAACCTGTGATCTTGTTAGTTTAATAAAATGAAGGAAGCATATTGGTTTCAAGTGGGTATTAAAAAGAATTTGGTGTAAATGGTCAGTTAGAGCAGTACAAGGCCAAACTAGTGGCCAAGGGCTACTCCTAGAGAGAGAGTTGATTTTGGTGAAATATTCTCTCCTGTTGCTAAATTTATTTCTATTAGATTCCTATTATCTATTATTGTTGCTTGTGATTTTGAGATAGAGCAGATGGATGTTAAAACTTCTTTCTTGCATGGGGATTTTGAGGAGGAAATTTATATGTGATAGCTTGAAGATTTTATTGTAAAAGAAAAAGAACAATTGGTTCGTATGTTAAATAGATCTTTGCATGGTTTGAAACAATCACTCAGAATGTGGTACTGAAATTTTGATGCTTTTGCATTAAATTTGGGTTATGTTATGAGCGAGGAGGATCATTATGTTTATATTAAGGTTATTGATTATTAAATTCTAAATACTGTCTTGTATGTTTTTGAGAGCTCAAAACCCTTTACAAAAGAGAGCACTACTTTAAAAATAAAAAATAAAAAATAGAGCAACCAAACATAAGCAAAAAACCAACCAAAAAGAAGGATAAAACCAATAGCCCACTATAGATTTTTCAAAATATTAGCAGCTTCCAAATCACTATCAATAATCTTTTGATGCATATCCATGACCTTAGCTATCTTCTTGGTTTTATTGTGAGTTCGAGTGCATGGACCCTTCTCACTGATCTCATCTTTCAGAGCACTAGGGAGATCCATCATGCCACCAACAACTTCTTTCACACCAGATGAGTCTCTTGTCCACTTCCTAGCTTTCTCATTAAGAAATTGTAGCCCTTCAACTTCATTAGAGATAATAGTCTAACTAACGTTGATCACCTTTTCTAGTTTATGGTAAGCTCTATCCATTTTGTCTTCCAAGGCCAATATTTTGAATTCAAAGTCTCTTTTCAGCTTCAACATTTCATCAGTCACAATCTTTAGAGCATCAACCAACTAGTTCACTTGATCCTATATGGAAGACCCCTTAGGAGTAGGGGAAACCCCATCATTGTTGACCAGAGAGCGAACCTTCACATTAGTTAGGTTTAGTTCATTAAACACCCACTTTAAAAGTTTGAGAAAATTAAGGAACCATCTCTAGCCATTCCTAACACATTGGGAAGGTCCTCCTCAATACAATTAAATTATCGCTATCATCTTCCAAATCTTTCAGAGTAACCTTGTTATCCTTCTCATTTTGCAACATGTCTTGTATGTTGATGATATTGTTTATTGATAACAAAAAGGTGATGATTAGGGAGCTCAAGACTCAACTTTTTGACACATTTGATTTGAAGGACTTGGGGGGCTACAAAATATATCCTTGGGATGGAGATCAATAGAGATTGAGTTCATAGAAAGCTTTGGTTAAGTTAGAGTAAGTATGTTGACACCATTTTGTAGATGTTTAATATGCATGATTGGAAGCTAGTTAGTAGTCCATTTTTGGTTGGTACTAAGTTGAGCTTAGACATATGTCCTAGTTTTGATGATAATTTTGAGATGTATAAGGTTTCTTATGCTAGTGTCTCTTGTAGTTTAATATATGTTATAATTTTCACTAGACCAAATATAACCCAAGCAATGCGAGTTATAATTCTAGGTTTATGTCTAAGCTTGGTAGAGAGCATTGGAGTTTTGTTAAAAGGATGTTTAGATATTTACAAGGTATTTTTGATTCTTGTTTGGTTTATCATGGTATTGATGATGTGGTGAAGTCATTGGAAATATAGGGGTTTGCTGACGTAGATTGGGCATGTGACTTGGATAGTGGAATGTCCACTAGTGGCTATGTATTTACTTTGTTTGGAGGTGTAGTGATTTGGATGAGTAAGAGACAACATAAAATTGCATTTTCCACCACTAAAGTAGAGTATATGGCTACTACACATGCCTATAAAGAGGTGATATGTTTACATAGACTTGGTAATGATATTGGTTTTTTATTGAAGGATAATGAGGATTTAATGTGACAATCAAAGTACTATTTGTTTAGCCAAAAATCCCATGTATCATGCTCATATTGAGCATGTTGTTGTTCAATATCACTTTGTACAATAAATGGTTTAGAATGGTAAGGTATTGATTGGAAATTTTGACACTTTGGATATGTTATAGATTCTCTTACAAAGCCAATGATCACAAATAAGTTCCCTTGGTGCAAGAAGGCCACGGGCCTTGATCATTGTACTTGATTTATTATTTGTATCTCTTGGATTTTACTTACAATGTATAATGTCAAGTGGGAGAATGTTAAGAAAAGGTGACATTAACCTTGTATTCCTATGCCACTAACATGTATCCATGCTCCTTGCAATGTGTTCTAGGGGACATGAGAGAAAATCATTAAATAGTGACATATTGTAAATATATTTTAAAGAGGTGATTTAATGTTGGTGGAAGTTACATGGAATAGTGAAAAAATACCCTTCCTAGGCATCTACTTATGGAAGGTGAAAGGTCATGCCTTGGGCATCCAAGTGGGGGAGGAGTTTGACATATGTTCATGTTCCATCAGGGAGTCAACGAGCACCAAGAAGTTTTAATCCTGATTGGCTATGGGTTAGGTGCACAAGAGAAAAGTCATGTGAAAGAATTAAATATTTTATTATGTCTATTGGTTGTCTGAGAGGTAGGCATGGGTTTTTTGCAAATGGTATTTTCCTCTTGTTTTGGGTTACCACTATGGTTTTCCCCCCTACAAGTTTCTATAAATTGAAGCCACGGGATGGTAGTTCTATGTTGATTTCTTGCAAGTAGCAGGGTGCTACTAGATTGATCAAAGAACATCAATGAAGTGTATTGATATGCATCTCTTCCTTGAAGATTAATAATATACTTGTCCTCTCTTCTCGTGTGGAGTTTTCTCTCAAAAGGTTTTCTCCATGTAAATTCGGTGTCTCTTATGGTTTGTCAATTTTTCTATTAACGTTGAATGAGCAATCACATATATAAATATGATTTGGTAATATAATTTTTCAGTTTGCAATCACTTGTATAAATTAATATTGCAACTTATCTTTGTTGGGAATAGGATGTCATTTAATTGCAATCCTAAACATATTTCATGTATCTCCTAAGTCCTTGGGAAGTGTTCCCCAACACTAGGATTAGAAAGAGATTAAATTCGAATGAAATGAACATGTAAATTGCATTTGTAATTAATTCTAAATGATAGGAACATGTGGGGATGACCAAGAAGAACTCCTACAAAACAAGAGCACTTGGGGCGCCCACATGGAAGGTGGAACCCACCTTGAGTTAAGTTAACTGTTTGGAGAAAGATAACACTTTAGTAATGCATGTAAAGATCCTAGAAGTTAGGGATTGATGTTTACATGCATGGAGTTCAGTTCAGTTATGGTTCAATTATCTTTAGTTGCATGTAGTTAGTTTCAGTTGAATGCTAGTTGACTTCAGTTGACTTGGAATGCATGACTAATGACTTGAGTTGCATGACAGATAATAGGTGATACATTCAGTTAACATGGTATGATCAATCATGCATGATATTTGCATGAATGGTGGAGAGATATGTTTCAGTTAATAGAGATTGACTTGGACCCACCTTGGGCGCCCAAGTTGGAATCTTGGAGTTAAACACTTTTGCATGATAAGATGTTTTATAAGGCTGAGTTTAATGGACCCATTCTTGGGTGCCAACTTTGAGGAGAAGCTTACAAGATATCTTCGGAATCAACGTTGAGTTATGACTTCAGTTTGGGACACCCAAATTGATGAAGGACTTGGTTTGACATTGTTTTTCACAGAAGAACTCTACTTGCAAAGAATAGGCATAGGTTTTGTGAGATAAGCTTTGTGCTTTGTAATTGTAAACTCTTTGGAGTTTACAAGGCTCATTGTTGTCTATAAATTGCAACAAGTTGAAGAGAGCTTTATCAGATTTTATTGCAGGTTGTGAAGAAGAATTGTTGAAGGTAAAAGAATTGTTGCAGGTTTTGAGTCACTCTTGGAAACCCCTTCTCAATAACCTCAATGCCCTCTCTCCTGATCTATCGTAATCCCCTTTCTGCCGTCTTGCTTAGCGACCCCTGCCACGTCACCCCCTTTCTCATTTTTTCCCCTTCCTTTGCTCATTCGAGTTTTCTGGTCTTCTCTCCCTCCTCCTCTTCCCTTTCTTTGTTGTCCCCTCTTTTCTCTGCCCTGTTCCTCCCCCTTACCTTCCCTTCCTTGTTTTTCCTTGCCCTTATCCTTCTCTTAGTTTCATTTTTCTCCTACTGATCTCTTATTCTCGTTTCCTTTTTCTTGTTTATTTTGGGTTTCCTTTTTATTTATTTAATTTATAATGTTTATTATATTTAATTTATATTTAATTTATATTTATATTATATTTAATTTATAATGTTTTTTATATTTAATAATTTATATCTATTTAATAATTATTTATATAATGTTTAATTTATAATGTTTATTATATTTGTATAACATTATTTATATATTTAATTTATAATGTTTATTATATTTTAATTTATATTATACAATAGTATATTAAATATTATATTTTTATTAATATTATATTTTTCCTCCTATTGATTTCTTATTCTCGTTTTCCTTTTTCTTGTTTATTTTGGGTTTCCTTTTTATTTATTTAATTTATAATGTTTATTATATTTAATTTATATAATATTTATATTTTTTATTATATTTAATTTATATAATATTTATATTTTTTATTATATTTAATTTACATTGTTTATTATATTTAATAATTTATATCTATTTAATAATTATTTATATAATGTTTAATTTATAATGTTTATTATATTTGTATAACATTATTTATATATTTAATTTAATGTTTATTATATTTTAATTTATATTATACAATAGTATATTTTTATTATATTTAATTTATATTTAATTTATATTTTTATTATATTTAATTTATAATGTTTATTTTATTTAATAATTTATACCTATTTAATAATTATTTATATAATGTTTAATTTATATATTTAATTTATAATGTTTAATTTATATTATACAATTTATAGTGTATAGTGTTTATTTATTATAATGTAATAGTTTAGTGTTTTCTATCCCTTGCTTGTTTTGTTATTTTTTCGGCTCTTCTTTAGGTTTGTTTTTATGTTTCTTTCTTTTTGTTTAATTCCTTCTTCGAATGCCTTCCTTTCCATCTATTATTTGTGACTTATTTTATTATTGTATTGATTTATTTGTTAGAATTCATGACTTTATTTTTCTTTTTGGTATTGTTTATCGGCTCTTGTCTTCTTGTATTGGATGTTTCATTTGTTCCCTTCGTGTTCTTTATCTTATTGTGTCCTTTCAATCTCTTTTTATAATTGTTGCCTCCTATTAAATTTCTCTCAATTTTGTTTTTTTCACTTTTTGTTTTTCTTATTCTTTTCTTTAACTTTAGGGTTCTTATGTCCTTTGTTAAATTAATTAATTTTCTGCTTTGCAATTTCTCCAATTTTTCTCCTCCCTTTGACTTTCTTATCTTTTTGGATTGAGTGCATCTCATCCTCCCCTCACCACCTTTTCCCCTTTATATCCAAGTCTGCTATCTATTCTTCACTTCTCTCTATCTGCTAATCATCCTGATGATGGATCATGGAGTATGATCCGAAACGTTGATGAAAAAAACAACACACAGTTTTATCCATAAATCTTGACTACTTATGATAATGGACTGTGGAAACATAATGTTATTGGTAAAAGAATCATCTCAAGCAAGGATTGATAAAGAATTATTGTAATCTTGTTCTAAGGTTAAATAATACAAGCACTATTGATTTTGGTGGTGGATTTTTTTCCCGAAAGGGTTTCTCCACGGTATATGTTGTGTCACTTCTATCTTCTGGTCTTATTCTTCTACAATCTTCTATCTATTTCTACAAATGGTAAAATTAATCTAAATAGATAATCATCCACAAAGAAAGTGTAACAAAGAACACTTAATTAGATCTACAGTATAATAGTTTTACAAGTTCTAAAGCTACACGATTACCTCCATTTTCAACAATCTTCACCTTGTTTTCAACACATATATGATGGTATAGCATATTATTAGATTTTATGCTCCCTGATATAGGTCTATACATGTGTTTGGAATTTGATGGTGATAGGTACACAAGTTGTCTTCTAGTTTGAGGACATGGATGATATATGTGTAAGACTTGAAGTCTTGGTTCAGTGAAAGTTGAATACAAGTATAGCGATGATGACGGTTATGGTGTCATGGATGTTAATGTACATTTAAGCATTGGAATGATATGATCATGTATGTGGTTGATAGGTGGTGGGTTGGTTCAGCTTTAGGAGGTTGTTCTTATCTCATGTATTCTTGTTTGGCTCCTTGAATATGGTACTCAATTGTAGATTTACTTGGAAAACTAGATCTAATGTTTATTTTGTGTTTGAGTCTTGATATCCACAAGTTATCTTCTTGGTTATCCCAATTTATAGGTTATTGATGTGATGGTGATTTTACATGTTTCATTGATTAAGGATCTACAAGTTATGCAGTTGTGTGGGTTGTCCACCCATTTGGTTGTAGTGGGATAACTCAAATTTGGATAATCTATATTCACAAGTCTTTTTAGTGTTTATGCAGATTTAGTTAGTTGAACTTGTATGTGGTCATTTGTGTTGGTTTGTTGCATTGAGATGAGAGGGTGAATGCTTAGAGTGCTTGGATAGTTAGTTATTGAGACTTACAAAATGTTTTAATCATTATGTCATGGATAGCTTGGTTACACTATATAGTGGGAGATTTTTACAATGATGTTTTGGTGGTGGTTGTATCTTCTTGGCTTGGAGATCATGGTTTTAATTTCTTCTTTGGAGTTGTTGGTATTGTAGTTGAGTATGTTTATTAGAGCATATGATATTTATTTTAAGGATATGTTAGATCATGATGTGTTCCTAATTTTGTGTTTGAAGCTTTGTCAGTGATCTAGATATTTCTCTTGGTATTGAGTACATTGGTCATGTGCTTGGTAGATTCAAGAGAGTGTACTGTTACATTTCAAGCTTAGTATGGATTGATTGATTGTAGGTGCTCATAGATACTTGGAGAATTGGGTGAGGCATGTGTTGAAATAGTTTCTCTTTGGAGGTTTCAATAGAAAGTCTAAGGAGCCTTCACTTGGATATAAATGTGAGTTCATGATGGAACTACAAGGATATTGTTCTTGGAGAGAGTCATTATGGCTTGGTGTATCCTAGAAAATCAACCTTATTCCCCAATTTTGGTCTATTGGGTAGGTAATCATCTGAGAGATATTGCCCATCCTGTTTTCATATGCATTGTGTTTTATGTTGTTTATTCTCATAAATATTGATCTTGATCTAAACTTTCTAGTTCCAAAGGGTTTATTTGAGGAGTGTTTGGCATGTTTATCTCCTTGCGCATATGAGTTTGTTTATGATATCAATCATTGATGAGTATTTTAGAAGATGTTATTAGGATTATTCTTGATTCGATAATGGATTTGATTTTTATCTTCCTTGACTAGAGAGACTTACATCTATGTTGGTTTATTGAGATACACATGTTTTGTTTGATCTATGAGATTGAATAATTGATTGTTGTTGAGGATTTCCATTTGGGGTTGTGAAGGAGATCTTACTTGACATAAATTAAGAACTTTGAGGTGTTGGTATAAGTACATGCTATGTGATGATTGATAGGTTTTATCTCTTTGTTCTATGGCTATTTCATGTAGGTTCATGTTCGCATGGTTTGGTGTGGTGGACTTAGGAGAGTTATGTTGACATGTTATGAGAGTACATGCAATGGTTTTAGCTACATGTGTGGATCATTTTGATTATTTTTTGATACTACATGGCTTGATTATTAGCCACATCTTGGTATGAGTGTTGATAGGTAGACTTGGTATGCCTTGATCCATTTTTAAATTTGATATTACCCATGTAATGTGAGTTCCTAGATGTGTATGTTCTTCATTGATATATTTTATACACAAAGATTTTGGTTGTGGTTTATGGGTTGGATTTTCTTTTTACATCAATTCAACTAATGTTTGGATACCTTAGAGGTATGGATGATTGGATGGATTAGCATTTTTTGTGGTTTCTATTTCTAGTCATATGGGTTTTACCATTTTATAATAACTTTGAGCCTTTGTTATCACTTAGATTTGATGCCTGTGTGCTTTGGATATGTGCATATTAAAAATATTGCGAGCATGATGAAGATTCATGTGGTTTCATGGATGGCTATGATGATGCACTTCATTGATTGACCCTTATGAAATGTATAACAAGTGGAAGAATGTTAGGAGTATGGTGTTGTACACATTACACAAGAAATAAAATATTTTAATTATTTATACTAAATATTATTTTGTGGTGAATATTTAGTAATTCTTTTAGCCACATTAAAGATTTATTTGGGTCCAATTGTAAAGTTGTATGTAACATTGATTAGATATCCTATGTGTGGGTTGCACATGAAAAAATATTTAATAATTGGAAACTTAGTACCAAAAAGTAAATGTGGGGTCAATGATTTTGTGTACTCATGGTTTTGAGGCACATGGTTTTACCTTACCACTAGGTTATCTTGTGTGAACTTGATTATATAAAAGCAAGAAAATGTTTAGTGATCAAGGTTGGTTGATTGACTAGGTGACTATTAGGCTAGGTTGTCATTGTAATGAGATCTCTTTTGAAGATTACATATGTGAAGTATGCCATGGGATGTGTGGATACATGCTTTCAATATGAAGATGCATTGTGGAGCTTGATGTTTAAAAATATTCATGAAGACTCTGTAAGTGTATTGCAATATTTTCATTGTTGAATAATACATTGTGTGAATGCTTTTAGAGGCTAGGTTTTTCCCTCATGAGGGTTTTCCTAGGGTATATCTAGTATGTCTTTGATATTTTCATATGGTTATTCTGTACTCTTGTATGCATGATTTTCTCTCATGGGGTTATATAGAAAATAGTTTGATCAAATTGTATATTTTCCTAACATTTTCTTCATTGCACAAGCAATATTTTGACATATTTTTTTTAGTTATTTTATGACAAGATACAATTATCACACCGAGAAAATGAGAATTGCTCCATTGGAAAAATAAGATTGAGAGTTCAATTGTTCCAATTATTGAACTCACATAACATACACTTTGCCTTCCTGGCCTTGTAATTTATAAACTTACACATGTATAACATTAGCTAGTAAGTAGATATAAATAAAAGATATATGATATTTAAGAGAGAATATAGTCATAAATTTCACTTGAGATTATTCTATGTTCCTATGAATGCACATGTTAATAAATTTTTTGTTCCAAATCTAGATTTTTTTCTTTGTTTAAACTCTTTTGTCTTTATTTCTTCCATAGATATACACAAATTATTGATCCTCATGTAAATAATTATCCTTAAAAATCCTTGATATATGGATAATTGGTGTTAGTCATTTAACTTACATGTGCCATTAAACAAAATTGAACATCTAAAGCTTGAAGTCAAACAATGAGATCCCTCAGATTATCTCCAAAGCCATTCCAAGTGATTCTATGCTAGATAAGTTTGAGATTCATTCCAACTAATGACCAAACATGAAATCACAAAGGATATTTAAGAATAATATAATTTTTTATTCAACTTGTTCATTGAAATCATCAAATGGGTGGGTTTCATTAACTTAATTATTTGGTAAATATTTTGTGGTTGAGTTTACCATAGGTTCCTAGTGAATTTAGATGGTATGGTGTTTAAGGGTAAAACATATGCAGATGTGTTAATTAATTAGGTAGATTAGTTAGATTAATATTTATTTGTTAATAAATTTATGTTGAGGAAAAGATAAAAATCATGTGCCTCTAAAAGCCTCTTCACCCATCAAGAAGTGGTGGCAAGTCCATGCTCTATGAGAGGAATTCACTTAAACAACATAAACCAATTTCATATCATAGAAGTTCAATATAATTTTGAAAGACATTAGTAGACAAAGGTTGTTAGAATACATTCAACTAAAATTCCATCTAATAAACATATATACTTAAGCTAAGTGTGAATATGTCAATCCTAGAAAGGTGATTAATTAACTAGGTGAATAATGACTCTAATTACACTAATAAGAAAGACATCTCAATTGTTAGAAGGTCATGGAGAAGAAGGAAATTCTAACCACACCTACTTCAAAACTCTACAAAAAAATGTCCTTGAAATATAATTTGTACAACCTAGAGGCATGAAAGAACATTCTTCACATCCCTACCATACCTCAATATTATGATCTATGGTTTTGAGTGTATGGTTAGAGACAAGTCACCCAAGAAAGTCATGTTGCAAAAACTATCTATCAAAAAAGGGACTATGGAATTGAATGATGCATGGTTGATTATCTCAAATGATTTTTGACAAATTTGGAGGTTGGTGAATGAACTACACCAGTGTTAATGGTGTTGCAAAGTGCTAGGTGGAAGAAAGAATTCTTGACATCATCCTTTTCCACTTGATGGTGGTTGGCATTGATGAAAGGGAAAGTTTTGAGAACCTTGCCAAGCTATAATAGAGGTATTGGAAACCTTCGATGGAACCTATTTTCTTTGTTGTTCTTCTTCTTTCTTTATCATTTGATTTATCTCTACTTGATATTTTCTCTTTGTCCATATTTTTCCCTTTTGGTTCTCTTTTATGTTGGTGTTCTATGTCAGAGAAAAAACAGGTTCTCAATAGAGGTTCCATAACCTCTTAGAGTTATCAAAAACTTAACTTTTCTACTTGGTTGTTTTCTTATTCCTTTTCTTCAACTTGTTAGCCCTTGAACCCATTTCACTAACCTAAGGAGGTTTACAAATCTTACAAAATTGTCAATGAACACTTAATAGATTTTGGCTAAGGCATGGAGGTTCATGAATCAGGGAGCAGAAGTGGGTACAAACTTGGAACCTAAACCTCGAGGTTCCAATTTCCAAGTTCCACCTAGGGTGCAACTTTTGGGAAGAAACATTAATAAGGTAAAACAAGGGAGTTGAGGCTCAGAGAGGAAGGAAATGTAAATCTAGAACCAATAGGTTCTATATTCCAACTAGGACCTGAGGTTTGACAGAGACCAGAGGAAGAAAAATGAGAGTGTAGAGAAAATTGGACCCAAAATCATTGGTTCTAGGTTCTCGTTGGGTCCTAAGGCCCTATAAGGACCTAGAGAAGAACATCCCTACACTAAGCCATTTTTTGATTTTGATTTTGGACAATTGACTAAAGTAGGGAAAGGGGAAAATAAAACCACTAGAGGTACATTTCAAACAAGACTAACCCATTTAGATATCTCAAATCAATTATAATTAGTGGGAAATGAAAGGGGGCATGAAATAACAATAGTAATGAAGTTTCATAACACAGGTAAAGGGTGCCAAATGGGATATTCAAAGGCTTTTTGTAGTGTTTTTCCTTCATCCTTTGACACTTTTCTTCTTTAGGCATGCGTCCTTTTTTATGTCATACTTTCACACTTTTTGTGAATTGACAAACCTTAACATATTTGTTGTACTTTTCTCTAGTTCACAAACCTTTAAATTTTGTGACATATTGAACTTCATCACATTTCACCCTTTTTTTTTTGCTTTAACATTGATGTATTGGTGAACCCCATTGTCATTTCATAGAGTCTGTGAACTCATAAGCTTTGTGATACCATGAACTTGGTAAACTTCTTTGTTCTCATTGTTGATTTTTTTTGGGGAGTTTGTGAACTCATTAACTTCAAAACTTGAGCTTAAATACTTGAACACTTATGCTTGTTAGGGTTTTAGGGAGTTTGTAAACTTCTTGAAATGTTGAACTTGAACACTTTTATGCCTTCAAAAAATTTACCAAGACAAAAGGAGGGGGCAAGGTAGGGGCTTAGAAATTTTTACACTTAATTGTCTACAAAAATAATCTCATATTGGTTATCAATAGTGGGTAAAGTAAGGCCAAAACACATAAGGGGCTAGGAATTATTAAAAAAAAAATGAAATTTTAGGAAAGAAAATTTGGGCAGCAACATGATTTATGAATTGTTATAGGTCTACAAAAGCGAATATAGGCCTCCTCTACTAGAGAAAGTTACACTTATTATCTACAAAAGTGAATGTAGGCCTCTTCTAACAAGTTTTATTGTTGTAGAATTTGAAAATTATTATGCCCCCTCGTAGGATTTGGGTAACCCACAACTTTTGTCAATTATTCCAATTACTTATGGTTCTCATTGTCAATTGCCGCTCAAGATGGCATGGTTATAAATCATAGGGGCTTACACTATAGAGTCCAATAGACATCAAAGACATTAATCACTAGGGTTTGGTTTTCATTGGAATTTCATGGGTGTGACACTTAATAGATTTGTGTGTCTTCTCAACCTTTAGCTAGCAATGATATGTGAAAATGCAATACGATGCATGCCTCACTAGGGAGAAGGGATGAGGCTCACTTAAGGGCTTTGCTAGCTTTGTGTGGTAGGCGGTTCAACTACCTATGTAACACATCTCCTTGGTTTGTGCCCTTTGTATTGTGCACTACATCCAATAAAAAAGAAGATTTACACTTAATTCATCATCTATGGTTGTCATACCAATGCATTGCATACAAACATCTATCGACATGCCCATTGCATAATTGATACAATTGCTAGTTTTTTTTCTTACAATTAACAACATAATTGCTAGTTTCTTTTCTTACAATTAACAACATTTCCACCTTCCTTGACCCTCCTCTCCCAAATCGCACTCCTTACCTTCCCCTGCCCCACTAAAAGAGATACAGAATAAAACTTTTAAAATTTTATGATGATGCACTTTATTTTTATAATATAGTGAAGTGCTATAAGCTATATAAGTAAATAAAACTAATTTTAAATGATAGATAGTTAAGTCAATGATTTAATGTATACTCTCACATAATATCTCCTAACAAAAAAGAAAAAGCACTTAAATTTTGTTGAATTGAGTTGGTGCCGTTTTCGGGATTCTTTTTGTTTAGTAAAGTTGTCCTAACTAGTGCGCTTACGCCGCTGCTCATCAAGCTCCTCCACTTTCAGCTTCTTCAACCCCACCAATTATGTCTTGTCAAGGTCAAGAATAATCTCCAGTGGATTTCAGAACAATTTTTCACTTGTGTTCTTTTAGGGGTCGTTTAACTCTCTTCTTTTCGCACCCTGCAAGGGCGCTCCAATTGTCCCTTCTCGTACCCAAAGTTTTCTACTATTCATTTCAGTGTCTGAGGAGAACAGATTTTAAGCCAAAGAACTCAGATAATTACAGGGAGGTCAGAAATTCAATTCTGCTCTATCACTGCAATGATTTTAATAACGTTGAAGAGAGCAGTGTAGTCTCGGAACCCAAAATTGCAATTAAGAATCAATTTACTTTTGGAGGACGGCCCTGCTAAAATTAATTCTGATTCGAAATTCCCTGTAGAAATCTACCCTGGTCAAAGATGATAGGCATAAAATTAATTGTGAAATTTTAGTGAAGGCTAGAAGGAAGGATCATTTGGAAATGAACAGGAAATGGGAGGCTAAACTTACACCTCATGAAGGAACAACCATGGATGCTCCGCTTATTTTTCCTGTTGCTCCTGGTGCTGTTTCCGTTTCTTATCAGAATGTGGAGCCCTTGCGGGTCAGAAGTCCCATGGAATATAATCTACCTTCTCTGCAAACCAGACAAACTGATTGGCCGGAATGGACAGAGCAGTTGGCTTGTGATGATTGGAGCGACCTGCTTGTTGAGAATTCAGTTATAAATGTAGGTATTCTTGAACTCTTTCATCTATTTTTATATATTAAGTTTTTAACTGAGCATAGCCATAGATGCCAAAACCTAGTAGTAAACTTTAAACAATATAAAAGGTAAATGAAAAATAGTCCTATTTGTGGACTTTCACAAGAGTTTCTTATGCCCCAAATTGGTGTGTGGCTTGGTGGTGATTTAAAATTCTACCTTAACAAAAAAAAAAAAATAGCCGAGGAAACATCGTGCTTACCATTTTTGTGTTAATAACCTCTTTTCAACTACCCTGAAGAGAATTCCAGAAATTTATGTGTAACTGATGCATCATAATATATCATTCATGTTAATTTAAATAGCCACCTAAAAGGAAATCTGTTTATTTGGGGTATTGAGAAATTGATTTTTAGGATTTGGAGCCTCCAGAAATTGTAATATCCAGATCGTAGAATGCTAAAATTTATCCCTATGATTGGCAAAATTTTGAGATTTAGAGACAAAACCTGGATGTTTGTTGAAGAAAGTTTTACCATTGGATCCTTTAAACTCACTATTTGTAGTGCAAATTCCTCTTAATTTAACTAAGCAGTCTATAAAAATTTCATCTGTGTTGTAAATTACTAAGAATTCAGTTCACCGAGGGTCTGAGAAATCTATATTTGTTGTTTAAATCCTCTGCAAACCATTTGAGAGCATGAAAAGATTAAATTTGTCTTTGTGCTTAACAAAATTTTAAGTATAGATATGAAATTTGGAGATAAGAAACATCAGAGGGGAACTGAACTTAAAAATAATCTATATTTAACTTGTGATTGAAACAGATATTATCGTTGCTGTATGAAGAAAAATTTGAAGTTCACTGTTTAAAGTTACTAGGGACCATTAATATTCAGATTCTGGAAGGCTATAATTTGTGCACATTCTGAGCAACTGTTTGAGATTTTGGAACTAAAAATGAATGTTTAAAGATCTAAGGAAATTTTACTGTTGGAATTTGAGGACTGATTTGGCTGTCAAAGTCACAATCTTCACAATACACTAGAGTCTAGAAATTAGAACTATTCATTGAAGAGCCTGATTAGTCCTGTATGTAGGCATTTTCCTGGATAATTGTATTTTTCTTGCACAGGCCTTTTCCAATAAATGAATATGAGTTTTTTGTTAGTCATTGATTTATTTTTGATACTAAATAGATTCTTTTTCAGATTCCAAAGCCTTCACCTACAGAGTCTGCTGCATCACCACTGGTTCAGTCACATCAGCAATCCTTGCCTTCTTCAATGGGAACTCATTTAATTGCAAGTTGCACTCCACCTGGAGCTGGGGCTTCTAGTAAGCCGCGGCTAAGATGGACACCAGAGCTCCATGAGAAGTTTGTGGAAGCGATTAACAAACTTGGTGGTGCTGAGAGTGAGTACCCTACAGCTTAAGCATGACTAAGGTTCAATTTTTGTGTGTGGATAACATTTGTCATTAATAAGCTAAGCATGATGATAATAACTAATGTGTAGGTTACAAAAAGTAGATTGATTGATTTTTCCTTTTTTTTTTTTATAGCAAGCTTTACAGGGTGTTCTGATTATGACAATGTGATGGCCATGCAGGAGCAACTCCGAAAGGCATTTTAAAGCTGATGAATGTAGAGGGTTTGGCAATCTATCATGTGAAAAGCCATTTGCAGGTAAAGGAATTTTCTCTCTGTTTAGACAATCGATCATGTGAAAAGCCTTTGTAGTAGAGGCTTTTCTTGTCATCTTCTTCTGTCTCTTATTTTTCTAGGTGCATAGAAATTGTTTGTCTTGTGAGTGTACATTCTATGCTTAATCTGTCCTGTGCCTAAGTTGCAGAAGTATCGGATCACAAAGTATATTTCAGATTACACAAACGGTAAATTTCTATTTCCTTGCATGAACCAAATATATATTTTATTTTAAAGCAAATTATTTTGTGTCATAAGCATTTCTGTTACTCTACCTATCTTGACTGCACAAAAAATATAATTTTCGATAAGCAGCCTTCATTATTAAGATCTTCACTTGATAAGCTCTAAACATTGTATTGTCGAGTTATCACATAGGTTTCCAGTTCTAGCAATATTACTTAGGAGAGGAAATCATCAAAATTCATACGATGGTTGCATCGTTATTTATGAGAACATTTACCCTGTTAATGGGGTAATTGAGAACAGACTTAAATGTAATGTTTAGTGGAAACCACTAAGAGTGGATTTCTTCAATTTGAATTTTGATGAGTCTTGAGGGGCAATGCTGGTCTTATTGGTGCTGGAATTGTGGTATGTTCCTTCCAAGGCCTATTCATGAGAGGCAGGCCTTTTTCCCTTGGCACTGAGTCGTATAATGAATTGGAAGCCCTGGTGCTGTTAGAGGGTCTTAAAATGACTGTCACTATGGGATGGGAATTTCAAGGAGTAGATGTAAGAGTTATTGATCAACTCCACTAGCCCAAGGATCACTTGCAACCAAAACAACCTTCCACACAAGAGAGAAGCAATGGAAATGCTATGAAGCCAAATAATTCATTAGATGCAAAAGAGAAACTGGCACAATACACATTGAAGAAACCCTTGTTATAAAGACAAGGATGAATTCCTAGGATAGACTAAAATCATGACAAGTGTCTTAATCCTATGATATGAGACACAAAAAGTAAATGACCTAAGTAAGCTTAAGTATGTAAGTGTGAATATGACTTAAATATGAAATTAGTTAGGAGGTGTGAATAGGACTTAATATGAAACTAGCTAGGTAATATATCATGTTCACACTAGCACCCCTTAAGTACAACTTAGGGAGTATGAAAAAACATGCAAAGATGTAAGGATGGGTTTTGACTGCAAGGCTTCATGAGGTACCCATGTGCAAACAAATCTTTCACAAACGGAGTAAAGGAGAAATATCTGTAGGAAAAAACCCCTCTCCAAAAGAGAAAAGATGCAAACAAACATGTGCAAGTGAAAGAAGGGAGGAGGACTCAACATGACCCCCCAATGACTACTTCTATCACCAATGTACAATAGATTTTCCCCATATAGGGAGAAATGGAGAGAATATGTAGCCCCACCACAATGTATAATCTCCTATGGTGATGGTGGATGCTTGACAAAGGATGATGAAGAAGATCGATGAACGCTGAAGAACATTCTCCCCTCAGAAAGAAACAAAACCAAGAAGAGATGCAAGATGTATTTCCATGAAGGAAGAAAGATCATGATGTATGATAATGTTGATATTGTTGTCTCAGAACTTTACTCAAGTGTCACCATGTCGGTATGAAAGTATGTTACAATCAAATTAGGTACAAGCCCAATAAATGAAGAAGGTGACAAGCTAGGACCATGTACAAACAAATTTAGAACAAAATCCAAAGATGAAGATGGTATGACAACAACTATGATGGGACTATCATCAAAGAGGAGATGGATGTCCTCAAGTGTGTCAAATTTGTAAGATGGGACTCACAAAATAAACTTGCAATATTTGTTAGGTACCCATCCCAATGTACCAAATTTGGAAGACGATGATGTACTTGCTGCAAAGAATGATTTGAAGCAACAAGATATGGAGATGATGTGAGTTCAATAGATGTCATCCAACTATACTAGCCATCCCATGATGATGTGTCCACACAAGATGTTTGAATATGAATATGTGGAGATGAATTTGCCAATGCTAGAAAGCAAGAATCATCAACCTCAAGATAGTGACTCATAGATAAAGAAGATGAAACCTTTGAATTTGGATTAGGAGTCATAGAAGCCAAAGAATTAATGGATATATTTGTAGGAGGAGAAGGAGCATTAGGAGAAGCCTCAATGTCATCACAACTATCATGACTTTCCAAATAATCAAGCTGCTCTTTTGTATCATCATCATATGGTAGGTTATCACAATCATCAAGGGGCACAAGATTGTCTATAACGAGATCATTTGGGAATGGAGAGTGATGTTGGTCTCCAAAGATCTCCCAAATTTTGGTCCAAAGAGTGTGTGGGCACTCAATATGTGAGATGGAACACTTAGTGGCAAAATGAACACTACCACCAATCAATCCAAGGACATGATCATTCTTGTTTTTGCATGCTATCTTCCGATTAGGTGTACTTGGTTCAGGGATAGGTCCATAAAGATGGAGCAAAAGAGGAAGTCATGTAAGATGTCTCAAGATGCTGTGTTGCTAAGACTTAGAGTTCCCTTTGTTTAGGATGATTATGGAAAGATGAATTGAAAAACACATGATTTAACAATGATAGGCTCCTCATAACATGTGAAATTGGAATCCTCGTAGCATAAAAATGGCCCAATATTTTGAAAGATATCTAAAGTACAAATAAAAAAAAAAAGTAACTTCAAATTGGAATAATTGGTACCTGGGGCAAACTTAAGAAAAACCAAGTGGATGGTTGCATAGTGCTCAAAACTAGCTTTCCAATGCCTATTTGTTTGCGAAAATTCCGATACCGTATGCCCAAGTTATGCTTCATGGAAAAAAATTCACTTTATGGAAGGAAAAAAAGCAAGCAACATTATTGGGGCATGCACAAGGTGGTGTTGCTAGCTCTAGTTGAGTAGTGGTGGTGGAATTGGGTGGCTAGTCTTTGGTGATAGTCAACTAGTGTTGTACCCAAAGTGGTGGCGATCTAGGAGGTAGAGATCTAGCTATGCTACTTGTAGGGTATAGCTCCCTACAGTTGGGAGTGCCCAAGGGCTACAACTCGTTATGGTATCACCTACTAAAATCTGCAACTTGTCAAAAATTGTCCCTTGCCGATGGTGATGTCAGAACTTGCAAAGATGTACCCGCAGTGAATTAAAAAACCACAAATTTTTGCCTTTTTTTTTTTTCCATTTGTACCAAATGATGTAATGCTTGTGCAATATGGAATACTCCTTGCTAGATCATCAATGGTAGATGTAATAGTGCGAAGACTATATGGAAATATATATATCTGAATAGTCTACAAAATTTCCACTATGATTTTTTGCAAACCCCTCAAAAAGCTCCAAAATTTTTCGACACCAAACTCTATCATGCCTCATGGATTTATAGGTTTTTGGGCCTTTTGAGCTCAACTGTGAGGTTTGTTTGGCACCATGATGCACTGTTTGAAAGTTATTGGCAAAACTCTCCAAAAAGAGGGAAGAGAATTGTAGATTTGGAACTTTGATACCAAATAAGAGTTGTTGATCAACCCCACAACAACCCAAGGATTCCCTGCAACCAAAACAACCTTCCACTCAAGAGAGAAGCAATGGAAATGCTATGAAACCATAGAATTTATTAGATGCAAAAAGGAAACTGGTACAATATATATTGAAGAAATCCTTGTTATAAAGACAAGGATGAAACCCTAGATGAAACCATAGGATAGACTAAGATCTCAATGAATGTGATATCAGAACTTTTTTGAAGTCCAATTATCCCTCTTTGGAATCCCCTTTGTGCCCAACTTTCATTCACTATCCTCAAGTTAAAAGGTTTATTTCCCAACATATCTATTAATGATGCTTGATTTGTTGTAGTTGCTGCATTTGAGACTGGCGGATGCCTCCCACATGCCACATCCAATATTTCTCAATGTTCTTGTAATTGTTTTGTTTGGTAGTGTTTTTCTATGCAGTACAAATAGTGGATTTAGTGTAGCATCACGATGAAGCATAGATAGTTATCTTGGGACTCTCCTTATAGTGGTGTCGTCTTTGATAAGTGGTTTAGGTGCACCTTCTATATCTTAGATTTGGCCATTCTAAGCCATGCTAAGGAAATTTTAGGGGTGGATGGTTAGTGCAATTTTGGTGTGTAGTGGACTAGAGCATCTATTTCTAAGTATTTTTAGCAATAAATTGGAAGATTGTATTTAGGATGTAGTGTTTGAGGATTGGATTCGTACTTGAATCTTCCAATCTAATGATGTTTATCTCCTTGGGGGAGGTTTGAATAAGGGTTTGTGGAATTAGAAGATGGGCAAGCTAGGATACTTCACAAGTAGGAGTTGGCTAGCCACTAATACATGTCCCACTCGTTGGAGAGGAAAAATGCCAGCTTGGTGCTCAATTGCCAAGACCCCACATTGTACATTGGTACAAGTTATCCTTCACAATGGCAGTATGGATATTTCATGTCTCTTCAATTCTAACTTGGGGTTAAAATTGAGGCAAAGTATATGGATGGCTTAGCTCTTGGGCCTTCGACTTGCCGATTTTTATTAGTTTTTGCTTTTGTGGACCTAGATTTTTTGGGGTATTTGTTTTTGGTGTTATGTTTTGCCACTTGGCATATCTTGGCTTAGGCCTTTTTGTAGTCACTTTTTAGTCTTTAGCGAAGTTGTTGGTTTGGGTTAGGGTTTAGGTACTCAATATAGTAGATTTTTTTAAAAAATTTCTATAAGAATAACTTTCCTATATATACATAAAATATCAAAAATATATAAATATAATATTACATATAATTATACAACTTTATAATATAATATTATATTAAATATATTAATATAATGATTGATCTATAAATAATTTATAATTATAAGACATAAATTTATAATGTATAATAAAAAACTATAAATCAAACTTGTAGCCTTATATTTGTTGGGGGAAAGAAATGAGTATTACAATGGACTTATAAGTTATAATATTTAGGGTATTCATGGGGAAAGAAAGGTCATAGCTTTGCTACTCCAATTCCGCCTTCAATTGCTTCAACAATGTAAATATATGAACAAGTTGCTCACGCTTATAATGCTGCCTCTTTTTGCTTGCACAAACCTTGTACTTTTCTCAATTTTCTTGAATTGCCTCTAGATTTACCCTATCTCTGTGATCACCTGCCCCCATTGCCATCGAAGCTGCCACTAAACATGCCATATTTATGTGATCATTCCCTATTGTGGATTTGTGAAAAGCCTAACACTTTAGGGTGAAATTAGGTTTGCCAAGTGTTTTTTGGTGTAAAAGAAAATGATTTTTGCCATTTTAGTGTTAGTGGCTTGTGGGTCTACTTGGGTCTGGCTTGGGTTTTCCCTAAGCACCCTAATACCTTGTGGGTATGTTGCAGGGTACTTGGGGTGCTTGGGCCAAACTCAAGGAAAACCCTAATTTGTCTTGGCCCAGAATCAGATCTTGAACTGAATTTGACCAATATGGTGACCTTTCCAATAGAACCCAATAACGTAGATCTTTAGGAGTGGGCTTCATTAGAATCCACAATTAATCTATCTCAAAAAATATTTATGAGAACATAGATTACTAAAATGTTGAATATTCTTGGAAGAATCATATAACATTTATTAATTTTCTTGTTGTAGGAACAAATTGTAAAAGTGTTAAATGTTTTTTGATATAGGAAGTATAGGTGCAATTGAATAGAAACATGCATAAATGTATGTGTAATCATACACACAATCTTTAACATATTCCATTGGAGATGGTTGCCACAAGATAGATGTTAGCTTATCAACTAAATTTTGATGATGATAGCATAGCTTCATATGTAAGCATTTTCGATTCTCAATGTTGAGTCCATCTTCAATATCCATCTTCAAAAGAAAGTGATGATGCTTGGAAGAGGGAGAACTCATGGTGCTCAATGTATAAATCAATCTTTTAAACACCTTTATCATTTTCAAATGTTAGTCGAGCTTCTTGTTCTTTAAGTATTATTAACATTATTTTTTCCTTAATTTTATAATGGGTTTCCATGGTTCACTCAGCCCTAGTGCATCATCCTTGTTAAGATTTTATGAGAGTCTTTCATTCTCAATAAATGAGGCAATTTAATTGTTTATGTGTCCACTCATGCAATGATGCCTTTAGTACTTTATTTAATGTTTCTTAAATGGGCTCTTTGGTCTTTTTATAATCTCTTACCCAACATATATGAATGTTCAAGAAGTTGAAAAGAAAACCTTTGGTACTCTTGGGCCTATAAAATCATGGACAAAAGAGTTTGGAAATGAATGTTTTAGCAAAGAAAAACTTTGGGACTCTTGGGTGTATAAAATCATGGGGAAAAGAGTTTGGAAATTAAGTAAATCCTATTGGAATGACTCAACTAGCATCTTTAATAAGTTGCAGGGGGATTGCAGCTTTTTTTAGGGAATTGGTCCTTATTGTGGGCAAAGAGTCTTGTGCAGGGTGAAGAGATGTTATAGTTCCAATATTCAGCACTATTAAGTCCACAGTAATGCTCTTAGATGCTCACCTAACATATCATATGCCTAAGATTTCAGGGCAGTTAAAGTTTTAAATAAAGAAGGGACCAAATTAGATTGAGAGTCAAGTCATTAAGGGATTAGAAAGCCCCCCTCCCAAAAAAGAACATATGAATAAGAGAAAATGTGAGGGGCATTATAAGAGAAAATTAAGGGCATCCCTACTTGGAGGAGTTCCGAGGATCAAGGAGACCACCCAAAATGCACACAAAAGGAAGTGGTTCATCAACCTCTTCAGTCTAATATCATTAGCATTTGATATTTATTGTGCTCACTGAGGAGTCAACACAAGTTTTATTTTGAGGCATTGTGTATGCAAGTATGCTATTGATGGTCCCAAAGACTCTCCTAAACATTATATCTATGGTTTAAGGTCATAGGGGCTGCACTTGAGCATTTTTTTAAACATAGAGGGTTGAATAAGTTCTGATATTTGGTTGATTATCACCCTTTTTTGCAGCAAATGCCAAAATCACATTTCATATTTGGTGGTTGGGTGAGATGTGTTGTTGATCTGGCCTTTGGTCTGCTCCTTTTTGGCTGCAAATAACCTATACTAAGGCTAGTGTTCATAAGATATTCTCCCTTTCTCTGTGTTTCCCTCTACCTCCTCTCTCTCCCCAAATTTTCATGGTCAAAGGGTTTGTGGATGCTGTTAGCACACATATTTACAAAATCATAAAGCTCCATAGGAGTTTCACTCCACAAATTGGCAAATCCATATAAACATGGTATCACACTTCTTCAGTATTTTGCTACATTCTGCACAAGTGCCAAAGTGTTGTAAAATGTACACTTGAGCCTGCTTTTCCTAACTTCACAAATTCACACTCATGTCAACATTGTGACAAGCAACACAATGGCACTCAACATTTCCCAATACCAACAACTTAACCTAGTTGCCACCTCATGCATGTGCTAAGTAGTGTCCAACTTCTTGAAACTACAAGAAAGCCCAATTATTTTATTCATTCAACTTGCTTTGTAAAATATGTACATATATACAAGCGTTAAGCTCTTTAATTGGTTTAGCATCTTAGCTTCTCACCTTTTAATTTTTGTATTCTGTCTCTGGTTCTCATCTGTATATAGAGTTCATGTTTAAAAGAAATTGGTTATTTGTTTAAAATATTATTTTATGTGTGTCTCTTTCTTTCATTGTTCTCTCTCCGACTTTCAAGGTCAAATGGTTTGCAGATTCTATTAGTTTTGCAAAATCACGAAGCTTCACAGGACTTTCATTCCACAAATTGGCAAATCCACATAAATAACGGAATCTCACTTCTTCAGGATTTTGCTGCATTCTGCACAAGTGCCAAAGTTTGTAAAATGGAAACTTGAGCCCGCTTTTTCCATCTTCATTAATTAGTGTTCATATCAACATTGTGATGCCCAACATTTCCTGATGCCACAACTTAACCTAGTTGCCACCTTGTGTGTGTGCTAACTAGTGTCCATTAAACTTCTTGAAACTGTAAGAAGCTCAAACATTTTATTCATCCATCTTGATTTGTAACACATGCACATAAATTTGTACCTTCATCTCTTTAATTGGTTTAGCAGCTTGAATTCGTGACTTTTATTTTTTGTATTCCTTCTCTGGTTATGCTGAGAGGCATTCTACAATGGCAGCAAAGGGTTGAGTATAATGGTATGAATGTGTTAAAAACAAACTCTTAACTTTGGCTTAAATTTGACAGTCATTTACATGTCAAAGTATTTAATATAATAATAAACATACTATTAATATTTAATAATAAATTTAAATATAAATATATAAAATACAATGAAATAACTATTTAGTGTTGGCAAATCATCTTTCTTGCTGTAAACACAAATTTAAAAACAAAAACAAAAACTTTTATACTAAGTTTGACCATCATAGTAAAAAAAAGATAAATAAATACATAAAAGACCAAGTGAGGTGAAAAAATTGAAAAAATTAGGGTTGCCATGAGTAAAATGATACTAATTTTTGCTTTATCATTATTTTTTATGATTTGTTGTATTACTATTCGAAAATAACTAAGATACCGGGTTCCTTGGATTTTGCTCCTCTCTGGGAGCATTTGGGTACAGGAGCGGCAGGGTTCTTTGTGGGTTCCATTAACTAAATTTATTGAAACTTAATTAACCTTTTCAACCTATTTTAATTTCTGTTTTGTGTATAAACAGGAGAATGTGCCTTCATTTATGAATGGATGTTAAATGATCCTTGCACTAATTATTTTTAAGTTTTAACTGTCCCTTCCATTTACTCATTTACAGGACTTGTAGTGCACAATACACTCAACATTCTCCACAACACTCTTATTTTCCTTTAGTGCAATATTAATTACCTTGTATTCATTATACCTTTTCTTCTACTTTCCAACTTGTTGGCGTTACAATTCGCACCTCTGGAGTGCGTATTGGCAATGGACAACTATGCATAGTGCGTAATGATTGCTCTTCAAATTAGGAGGGGAAGCTCCCTCTTTTGCTGATATGCGTGAAAAAGTGAATTAATTTAATTCCTATCTTTTTGACTCAGTTGGAAGAGGCACAAGGTTAAGAAAACCAATACATTGCAGATAAGGTTTTTCTTTGGTTTCGCAGATCTTAACTACAACTAAGCTAATGCTAAAACTATCCTATCTCCTCTAGATAAACAGAGCAAGAGGAATTAGGAGCAGGGAATTGGTATACGATAATCTTTAAGTCAGGATTTCCAAGGAGGCGGGATACCTATTCGAGGCGTAGGCTGAAATGAAGGTTATTGGAAACAACATCAAATGGTAAGCTAGTTCTCAGGATTCCTAAGGAGGCGGGACACCTATCCGAAGTGTAGGTTGAAAGTAACTTACTGGAAACAACACTTAAACGACAATCTCTATTCCTAAATTCCCAAGGAGGAGGGACTCCTATCTGAGGTGTAGATATGGAAGAAAGATTATTAATAACATCACACGATAAACTTTATTTCTAAATTCCCAAGGAGGAGAGACTCCTATCCAAGGTGTAGATATGAAACAAGCTTATTAATCACAACAAGAATAAAACTGGCACAACAAATTGCATAATGAGACATGCACACAATGAACGATCAAACTAGCATTATATTTAACTAAGTGAATAGATACAAAATAACAATATTGCACGGCAAGGCGGCTCAACAATTTATTATCACAGCAAAAGTTCTAATTACAATGTGAACAAATACTGAATAGCAATATTGCATGGCAAGGTGGCTCAACAATTTGCTATTACGAGCAAAGTTCTTGAACAGATACTGAATAGCAATACTATAGGAAAATTGGGCTAAGCATGTATGCTATCATGCGCACAAGTTCTAATTACAATGTGAACAAATACTGAATGGCAATATTGCATGGCAAGGTGGTTCAACAATTTGCTATTATGAGCAAAGTTAAAAAAATACAATGAGCAAAGGTGCTCTTATTTATAGAAGCTCCGAGGAGTAGGGAACCCTAAAATATCCTCAAGTTAACATGAGTCTTGCAAGCATGCAAGATTTATTGCTAAATCTAAATGTATGCAACTATATAGTTAATTGGAAAAACTACCTTAGTTAACTGAAATAAAACTAAACTAAATGGACGTTGCAACACGCAAGTCCCTATTGATATGAAAGTCAACTGATAACTAACATCAGTTAACTAAAACTAAAAACTAAATGAGAACTCCAACTATACATAGATGATTCCAAAATAGACATGCCATGATATGTGGGACAGCTAGTTAACTTGGAAAGAGGCGTCAAGTTAACTCTTGTGTTTAATGTCTATCCTGAAAAGGTGGGACGTCCTGATCTATAGTTCACTGGCCATGATCTCGAGCAATTAACCCCTCCACGAGGTTGTTGAGCGCATCACCATTTGGAGATCATCACATGTCCTAACTCTCAATTCACTGCTTGTCAGCAACTTGAGCAATCCTGGAAATATCTGCACACTTCAACTGGCAGTTCATTGATTGGTAACTTTGGCGGCTCCGTAACTGGAGTGATGGCCTCTATTTCCTTTGCAGCTTTATGCTTCTGATGCTTTTGACGCTTTTCACGTTTTTCTCAATGGAAGAGTGTTGCATGACGAAACTACGAAGTTTGACCGCGAACTATGTTTGTGAGAAATGCACACGAACTTGCTACATGTGTAGAATTCCAATGGTATTAACCCTCTAAACTAGCCTTGGAAGGCTATCAGCTATACGAGGTATGAAATCATGTGGACTTTGAGTGCCTATGCCTGCCAAATTGTCTGAATCAACCCTCCGGATGTGCTTGATGCAAATCTGTCTCAGTCATTCTTATGAAATCGTGAATTAAGACCGATTTGGTCTTGAATTTAGTCTAAGTGAACTGCATTCTGAAAAACTAGCCTGTTGACTGCAAACACGGCTATGTTCTGACAACTTTTCCGGAAAGCGAAAATATCCCCTGCTGAGGCTAAAAATAGCTTGTTGAGGGGCAAATTTTACAAAAAATTTGAGACATGGGTTTTGTAGAGAATGAAATTCTAAGCCAACCTAGAACGTCAAAAACTTGAAAAAATGTTTTTTTACTTGACATGCAAAGACTTTTCGGAATAGAAACAGCAGGGGCAACTGGGCTTCATAAGCTTTTTTTGACAAAAAATTCTGACATATGGGTTTTGTTGCCGCCGATGAGCTAATCGCACCTAGATTCTTTGTTTTTCAAAATTATGACTTTTTCTCAACCATGCAAAGGAATCTCCGGAAAAAAGCAAAACTTCAAAAATTGAAGCTATGAGGCAATTTTTCCTGAAAAATTCTAGCACATGGGTTTTGTTGAGAAAAAGATTTTGAACAAACCTAGATGATATGATATTGAAAAAGACGCCATTTACTCTGAAATGCGAAGAATACCTAAGACAAGGATAGAAGAATTATGTGGTGAGAAAATAAAAGTTATATTTTGCCTTAAGAAATTCGCCTCCTTGCCTCAATTTGATGAAAGTTGCCAAAAATCTGCCGGAAAAATGAAGCATGCAAAACTATCCTGCTGAACAATTTGGACCTGTAGATATGAAGAACACCGAAAAATTCTTCCTGTAGCACCTTAGATCTTGCTTGCACAAGGAAAAATGTGTTTTCTGTCAACCTGTGATGAATGAAATGAACTCCTTAATGCATATTCTAAAGAATTTTTGAGGGTTAAGGCATCACAAGCATTCAAAAAGCCCTATTTTAGAATGGAGCATTTTGATTGGACCTCCTTCGGTTAACAAAAATGGAGATTGAACCTTCAAGTAGGCGCCACTTCAACAAGCAGAGTGAAATACGTCACATGCAAAGAATAATGGAGTATTTTATTATTATTTAATTCAGTTTGAAAATCCCTCCATTATAGGGCGCTCAAGGCACTTTAGTTCAAAAAGTCAAAGTTTTGACTCTAGGCGTCATTACTTTTAGACTTTGAAATTTTCTTGAAATTTCCAACTTTTAGCTTTTGCAAACGTCACTGACACCTCTGTTTGACCTTGAATTCCGGATGATCTTGATGCTGTGCTGATGGATTCATCGTGTAGCTAGATCAAGTATGACGAGTTGTTGCTGGGAGCTGCAAGTGCTAAAAACTGAGTTTGATGCCTTAAAAACTAGGATGCCTTTTTCCAAAAGGGTGCATATGACACCAGACTTAGCCATTTTTTGGATTTTGTCTCTCTGTGCTTCAATCTACCGTTGCTGGTGATTGACGAGTCCCGTCGACTGGATGCTGGATCCATCACGTAGCTAGAAGAATTCTGCAAAGGATGACTGTATGTGCAACATCTGAAAGCTGGATTAAGTATCTCAAATGCAAGGGTGCGCTTGGCTTGCAGGGGCTATTTTAGCTTCTAAGAATGATTTTGCAATTTATAACTTTCAACAGAATACTCCACTTTGACCCTTGCTGCTGAGATCTGGATTGCTTCGATGTACGTGCTGACGCTTTCATCGCGGAGATGGAACAACTTGGAAGAGATGTTCTTGGGAGTGATGAAGCCAAAAAAATGCTTCTAAGACCTCTAGTAGAAGGGCGCCTTTTTCAAGAAAGATGCATTTTTCCATACTTAGCCATTTTTTTGCTTGTTTTTTATTCTTCAGTATTTTCCACTAATTCTTCATCTACGGGCATTTGACGGATCTCGAGGGCTGATGGTTGGATTCACTGTGTAGCTAGGAGGATTCTGCACAGATCTCGTGAAGATGACAGTTGCCGAAAACCTCAACTAGCTGGCCAAAAAGCTAGGCGCCTCTGGCTTGTAGAGGTACAACTTGATATTTTCACTTTTATTTTCTCTCCATTTTACGTGCTCGTAGGATCATTTGTCACGGTTGCTCAGTATGTCTTACGGACTTGCGAATGGATTCTTTGTAGAGCTGAGTTGAATCTGAAGAGATCCCTCAAAAACATTTTCTGCAAATTCTATCATTTGACAGGCTTAATTCAAGGGCACCCTTGAGCTACAGGGGCGTAGATTCTAAAATTTGACATGTCATCTCTAACATGTAAAACCTCTGTAACTTCTGCTTCTGTCTTCAATTGCTGGAGTTTTGCAAATCTGATGGATTCACTTGATGGCTTGTTGGAAAGCTGACAAAATTTCGGAGAGAATGGATGTATTTGCAACCACTGATAACTGCATTTGGGCCTTCAAATTGAAGGGCGCCCTTGGCCTGCAGGAGCGCAAATGTCACCAGATTTGGTAGTTTCCGGATGATTTTGACCATTTTTGTGTCTCACGATCACCTTGTTGCTTGCTGAGTTGATTGCGTTGAAACATCATTGCCGTCGACGTGAGTGAGTGACTGTATTTCACCATTTTCACGTGTACGAACACTGCAAAGTCGACTTGCACGTTGATTGCACTAGTATCTCCCACGTTACAAAGTGAAGTGTTTCTAGACTTAAATGTTTTTTACAATTTTCACCATTTGAAAATCCCCTCCGTCACGAAGCATCTTTTTCAACATCTTTCACCACAAAATCTTCTACGATGAGTTTCAGGCTTAGATTTTGACGCTTGGTATTGGCCAACTGCCATTGACGACCTCAGAGGTCCTAATTTTTCTCCTGAAAAAGCGAAAACTACCCACTAGGCTTAAACTGACTTTTAACTAAATCTGACTTCACCACTATGATCATGACGTGAAATAAGCCAATCAAAATAATTTTCAGCCAATTCTGACAAGTTTCAATTTTTAGGGTTTTTGCCTAAAAATAGGGGTCCAAAAATCCTAATTTTCAAAATTTTCAAATTTTGCCAATATCTTACAGACATCATATTGACTAAAAGCCCATACTTGATTTGCCCAAAAATTGAGTTTTGACTTCACTTTTACAAGATTTAAACCATTTTAATCAAAATGCCTTAATGAAGCAAAATAAATTGTTTGGGTACAACACAACCATATCATTTCAATGCCAATCCATAGTCTGCATTTATGCAATAAAAAATCACAGAACTTGTAGTGCTATGAAAATGTATGTGCTTGAATTTTCTCTGCTACATAGCCTAGCAAAGCATCTGGACCTTAAACTAGTGTCCTATAGAGTTTTTTGCCAAATCATAACACTGGATGTTTCAACTTAAAGCAGCAGATATGATTATCAGCATTTGTTAGACATCATGATGATTGATGAAGTATCATACTATCAAATGTATTTACAATTCTGTATATTTTTAATATTTTTGCACACACACACAGACACACACAGACACACACAGACACAGATATATATAATACAGCTGTATCCAAACGTACTGTACCCAAGGAAAGAAAAAATTTGCCGTACTGGAATACCCGTATTCCATACCCGTACCCGATCCCGTACCAGAACAGACAACTTAGGGAAATAATATAACTATTCAATAAATAGTGTTAAAAATGTTTTAAATAAAAAATTAAAATAAATAATTATTCACCTTGAACCCAAAGGTGATAAATGTGACACTATAGAGTAAGAGGGCCTAACATAGAAAATCTAAATAAGACGAACCAAATTTAACAAAGTACGTTCACATATGTGACTTCCTAGAAAAAAATTGTGTTATACCTAAACATATGTATTATTTAATCATTGAACATTAATATAAAATCTAAAGATTATTTATACTCATCAATTGTATTATATTTTTATTTAGTAAAATAAATTATTTACTATTTTATTTTTTTAAAATTACATAATAAAATAATCCTTATATTAATAAAAATAATTTTTAAATAGTTTAGAAGTAAAACTAGCATACCTATTCTACTTTAATAATAGATTTTTAAAAGATATATATGCTAGTATTCATCTTCATATAGAGCACATGTTTAAAATAAATTAGTTATTTGTTTAAAACATAATTTTATGCATGCCTGTTTCTTTCATTGCCCATTGACATTAAATTTCATTCATAGCAATAGCCCTTCACTAGTTTGATATCCTCTCAAGTTTCTTGGTGTCCAGATAAGTGTTATAAGAACTTAGAAATTTCTTGCTGAATGAAATGAAAATGTATAATGCACGAAATCCCAACCTACATTTGCTTGTCTATGTTTCGTCATGGTTATTATAGTCTCAATCAGCATTTGGCTCATATTCACTTGATTTTATGCTCAGTGAAGCATACATGCATACTGAAAAGTACACCTACAGAAATAATAACTACTAGGGGCATCTACTCACTCAAAAACAAACGATTGCACCTGCAAAGCTAGAAAAACAATGGAGGAAGCACCACTCCAAACAGATAATTGTATTGCTATTAAAAATAAATTATTACAAAGAGGGGAAAATTCTTATTTATTGCAGCAGGTTGCTTGATTCACATGTTATAAACCTAATTCCCTATAAACAGGTGTTTAAAATAGACAGAATTACCATTCAACATGTCTCCAACAAACAATAAAGAAAAATAAAAACAGAAAAGTTTTCACCTTTAATATGTGAATATGGCTAAATAGATAGCTAGGTAGCTACAATAATGAAGTCCTTAATGATGTCAACATATATCTTTTAAGGATACACGTTCATAATTGTCTACAAACTTCCTTTAGGAGTTAAAGTTTATCCCTGGTCAAGGCTGTAATAGATTATATATAAAAATTTGATGGTTTGAAATTGTTGAGAGTCAGGTAGGAAGTCATGAGATAGCAGTAAAACATACTTGAATGAAATGAAGATTGAGATAGCCTTCTTTGATAGCCAAGAGATGCATTTGAATATTGAGCAAACTTTATCGACAGATCTTCTGGATATTTCCACTGGTTCTCATTTTTCCAACCACCTGTCTTTAAACAGTGATTGTTATCCATTTTTTGTACCAGATAGAAAAGTGAATAGAACACAGCTGTTTCCAAATAGGTGTTTAGGAAAAATTCATCTGTACTGATAATTGAAAGTGGACTTACTTCCTTATTGTATGTTTAATGTAACTTCTATATATAATTAAAAAGACAATGTTGTGGTGTTTAGTTTAATTGTAAAACACCACTTCATGGACATTTTAATTTTGTTTAGATGTGGTCAAAGTGTTGCATATTTTCTTTGCTAGATTGTATGAAAAAAATAATCTTCTTACCTTTCTCTGAATGGCTGAATCTTATGACAGGAAACGTGGAGAAAGCAAGAAATGCACATGACATCTCATCCTTGGAGTTGAAAACGTAAGTTTTTGTTCTCCATATGAAATTAATGTTTTAATTGTATTGGTTAGAACCTATGTTGCTGGGTTTCTTGAGAACCCAGCTTCAACTTGGACCAGTATATACTAGGTACAATTCCCTTCTAGTATACAAGTTGGGATTACCCAGGGTTCTGACATGTAGGTCCACCCCCATTATGTAGTAGACCCATAAGCCTTGGGCACAACCTGCCCTAAAAAACATAAAAGATCAATTTTTTTAATGCTGTATAAAAAACAGACCTAATCTAACCCAAAAAAGTGACTTCTAAGTAACATTTTATTTTGAATTATTAATTATCAGATGTTTACTGTATTTGATTTTGTATTTTTTGTGCAAATTATACGTATATAGAGGTCAAACACAGCCATACTGAACTGACAAAAATAAAATATTGGTGAACCACCAAACCTGAACTAAAATGGGCAACTTTGGTTAGAAACTTATTGTTCAGTCTCTTCTGTGTATTACTATAGGTTTAACTTATTGTTTTCTTTCAGATTGTTTAGATAAATAAATAAGTGGTGGTTTAGTTTTGGGGCCCACACCCTGTATGATTTTCCACTAAGGACCCCATGTCCACTGCAGGACTTCACAGTTCCAATAGGGGCATGACAATGGCAGGGATACCACTCCAACAGTCCAACCGTGTTGATACCGCTGAAACACACCATCAGGTGCTGGGATGTCACTTTGGAAGATTTGAACCTGGATCTCCATCATGAGAACCCTCCGGCCTTTCCATTTGAGCACAAATCCTTTGACACTAATTGTTTTCCTTTTATTTATCATTTTCCTTCTGCCTTCTTTAATCTTCATATTTATCTAGTGGAAGGAACACAGTGAAACATGAGTAAAACTTTTTTAATTATTTGAAGAAGAAACAACCACCATCAGTGATATACATAACAAAATTTTGAAGCAAAAACACGTGAGCTCCAAATGAAAACTTACAAAGCGTAACCCAAGCCTTTAAAAAATGATTCTAAGACTAGAAACTCCTTTATCAGAAACCTACACTGCCAGAATAAGAACCACACTATTTCAGAAACTCTATTCCAGTATATTCACAAGAAACCATCATGTTTATATCATATTAACCCTTGTAATTAATGGATAACATATAAACCTCTTAATCTAAACTCCTTCCAAAAACAAAGGGTTGATGTTCGAGGATGAAAACACAATTACAAAATCTTGAAGCTAGAAATAGAAATCTAAAAGCATGTAGGTAGCTTTGTAGCTTTAGTTTCTTTATCTTCTGCACCCTTTCTTGACTTGGTGATCTGAAATTTTGTTATGAACATCAAAGTTAGTTGAGTTAATTGATTGTTGGCAGTGTTTTCAGCATGTTAAAACCTCATAAAATGCAGGTTTGTTTCAGGGGAAAAAGCGTAGAAGAGAGATCTATGGTGGAATATTATTGCATATTCAAGTTCCTCTCAAAAAGTCACTCGCTTTCAAAAAATGGCACCTGATTTCAAGTCTGTATGCAAAATTTACAGATTCCACAAGTTGAAGGAAATGAAATAGCTAAATGGTGGTTTCATAACCACTAGGTCGATTTTGTAACTGCTTGAAGTGATGGTTTTGCATAAGTGGTGATTTTGTAGTTCCCAGGGCAGTTTCACAACTGCTGGTTCTGTAAGTGGCTATTTTGGTATTTTGACTTGCATAAAGGGGTAGTTTCATTACTGACACCTGCACAAATTAGCAGTTTTGTCCGGATGTAATGTATGGGAAGAGGATGTGATAGAAATATTATTTGTCTTCAAAATTTGGATCCTCGGGCTTCTTGTTCAAACCTAAAATATGTTGTTAGTATGCCAAAGATCTTAAGAAGGCTAGAGAAAGCAATTGAATGTCAAAAGAAGGAATTGTGTGCAAGGTTGCAAGGCAATTCATGGTGAAGACTACATAACTAAGATGGGGAAAGTGTAGATTGTGAAGTTATCCACTGTAGATTGCAGAGAGCATTTGCAAGTGCTGGGATGCTATTGAAGAATGTTGGTGTCTCTGAAGGCCTCAAAAGGTAGTAAAGCTTGTAAATGTACGAACTACGAAGAACATAGTGGTGATAAGGAAGTGATGCTTCACTCTTATGGAGTTTTGCCACATTGGTGTCTTGTGTTTATCTCTTCTTTGCTGATGTGTTTGATTTGTTTATCGCACATTTCATATTCTTGCAACTAATCCACTATCTCAAACACATAAGAGAGCATAGAAATCAATTGAATGTGTGAGCACAAGCACAATGCTTGTTCCTAATAACCATTAGGAATTGAATTCAATCTCATACAAATTTAAAGAAAAATAAATCCTCGTGCAATTTTGATTTGAAAGCATTTGCTGAACAAAACATGAACAGTAAATTGGTCCTAACTCAGACAAAGGACAAAATAGGTTGTTCAGAATAATAGAGAAGGATTGGACTGTGACTGTGGTAGTGTTTGTTGGTAATGCGATTGCAGTAGTGTCCAGGTCAGAGTTGTGACCACAGTAGTGACCCCCAACTGTGTAAAATCAGAATGTGAAACAAAAGTCAGTTCACCTCTAGCAAACATGAAAAATATTCCAAGGCTTGGGAGAATGTTCCAGCATCCAGATGAGTTTATAAGAGGAGGTTGAAGCAAGTGTTTGATTCGTTGGAGGATTTGTGGAAAATATTTTAGAGAGCAAGGAAAGTCTTTTAAGTAATTTTAGGGAGACAGGCAGAAGACTTTTAAGTAATTTTAGGGAGATAGGCAGAAGGTAAAGGGCAACAAATCTGCACCCACTAGCTGTACTTCTTTTCCAACTAATAAATCAAGGTAGCAAGATGATTGCCCACATTACTGTTGGTTTTATGATGTACCTTCCTTGAAAGTAATGAAATTTGCTGATGTAATACACAAGTATGCCTTAATGAAACTTAGAAGAAGATAAGGATATAGACAATATAATAGAAGAGAATATGACATATGTGGGGAAATTTGGAAACCCTTTCAGGTAAAATCCTTGCCACCAAAGGTAGACCTCAGTATATTACTTCAAAACAAGCTTACAATAGATTGAGAACCTCCACAAATGATGTAGCCCCTGTATTAACACTTCAACAATATCTGCAAATACCTACAATACAATTCAAATTGATGGCAAACCACTAGGCCAAGGCTTGTATATATAAATTTTTTCCATTTGTAAGCCACTTGAGGTTTCAACAAAACCATGGGCTAATTATAATGCGTCTCATGAGTAGTCATTAGTCAACAATCCCAAAATAGAATGTAACTCCCTATGTGTAAGAGTCCACCTTTGAATTCACCAACTTGGGCCCTCCACTTTGGAATCTATTGATATCCAAGTTTGTATCTCATCATCAAATTTGCACTCATATGGACATCAAGCATGAGAAGTCTGTGAGTGTGGGACATGGCTCACAGAATGACCTTCAGGATTATAAGGCCGACTCCCTGTATCATTTCAATAAGCTCTCAAAAACACTTTGCAAAGGAGAAGGGAAAGAGAATACTAAATGAAAATGCAGAAATGAACTGCTAATCTAAGTGGATAACTTGAAAAGCCATTCACTAGATAACCATATACTATTTTTTTCCTTAGAAATTTGCATGATGTTTTATGAACAGCAAATTTATAACTTAGACAACTCAAATGGATAAAAGATTATTCACACAAATGACAAGAATCAGGACCAAATTGCCACAACTTTTTATTTATAGTGATTCAATATAGTTACATATATGAGTATCAAAATACCTTTGGAAATAAAACAAGGGTAACTGAGACAAAAAGCTTTGAGAATATATTAAATTGTAGAACTAATATTAGCATGGGCATCCTAATACAATCTCTAGAAATCATAGATGAAATAGAGAAGGGAAAATGATAGACAAGGCTTGAGCAGCACGAGCCTACCAAAATCGGTAAAACCTAACGTTTTTCATGGAACTTGTTACAATATAGATAAAATAATTGAAGTAGAAGAGAGGACCTTAGAGTGGAAGAAAACTAATAGAATAAATGCCTATCATCCAATAAGTACACCCTTGAGGACATCCACATCCTCTTTGATGACAGTTCCATCATAGCTGTTGTCTCTTCATCATTGTCTTTGGATCTTGTTCTACATTCGTTTCCACTAGGTTTTGGATTGTCACCTTCTTCAGTTAGGTCTGGGACTCTTGATTTGATTGTAGCACCTCTCAGCATCGACATGACAACATTTGATCACTTTCCAGATACATCGCACATTCTTATCTTTCTTCCCTCATATTTCTTTTCGGAACAAGAAGATACCCTGCATACACCTTTGTGTTTGATTCTTCCTAAAGGGAGGAACATTCTTCAGCTTTTTTGGATTGTCTTTAGCATAATGTTGAGTATCTACTATTAGTACAAGAGACTACATTTTTTGTGGCATACTGGAGGGTGTGTGTGCAGGCTGCACGGTTTCTCTTCTTCTTTTTCCTCTCTTTGAATGGTAGTTTTGTCCTATGGGTTTTCTCCTCCTCATCTTTTGAGGGCCATCATTGTACACGAGTACCTAACATGGCCACACATTTCCCAGGACCCATCCATCTTTACTTTCTCACTAAGTTGCACTTAATGGGGGTGCTGGTGTGAATGTGTTATATTACCAAACTAGTTCAGTTTTAGGTCCTTTTAACCCTAGTTAGTTAAGTTACTTAGGGAATTTACTTTTAATGTTTGAATTTGTATGATTATGACAATTGTCATAATTTTATGTTGTCATATGTCTCACCCTTGACCAAATATACAAGGTTTCTCTTGCACATTAATCAATAATCATTGTATATTTGTATCCTTTGATAGAATAGAAAAATTCTCTCATTTTGGGTCTCTCGTATGCTTTCACTGAAGCTCTTTGATCTTGGGTGGTTATCTCCATGGACAAATCTTACAGAAATTCAATTGCAACTTTGTTCAAACAGCTTTAGTACCTCTGCCTTAGCATTGTGCTAGCCATTGGATCAAAGAAAATCAACACTGTGGACTTAAGAAACATTGCTTTGATTTATTGCAGGCCTCTTTACAAGGTATTGTTCTATATATAATATTGGCAGGTCCCTCCACAGACTAAGCTAGATCCCCTTCTCCAGTGGCAATATTTTTAATCTTTGATATCCCTTTGCAAACATTTGAAATAGTAGGAATTGTTGATTTATGGCAAATCAATTGTAGCTGAGTCTTACTTTATCAAAAGATCAATAAAGCATTTATTCTTTCTTCCTTGTGCCATTCTTAACTCCTCTGCACCATGCTCTTAAAATATTGCTGGCTTCCATGTTATGTTGCACAACCTTCCTTTATGTTGGCATGTTTTCTGTATTTTTATATTTGTTGGCTGCATTTTATATTATTTGCCTTGCGCCATGCTATCGCATGGTTGCGCTTCATCATGAGCTCCATGCTACCTTCAACATGGCAAACAAGTTTCTATCAAATGCTGCATCAAATTTAAATTTGCTATTCTTTGACAAGCAGGAGCTTTTTTATGGCTGCATACCTTTTTCTGTTAATATCCCATGCCATTATGTGCCTGCACCGTGTCTGAAGTCTGCCATGCTGTTATTTCTGAAGGTGCCTCTATATTTCCACTCTGGATTTTTAGCTCCAAATTCATATGCCGGCTCATTTCAAGAGTCCTACCCAGCCTTTCCTTTTATTCATCTGCTGCCTTTCAACATTTGTGTGCCGGGTCTTAATGTTGAAATTCCACACTAGGCTGACC
Source organism: Sequoia sempervirens (assembly GCA_007258455.2). Classification (NCBI taxonomy): domain Eukaryota; kingdom Viridiplantae; phylum Streptophyta; class Pinopsida; order Cupressales; family Cupressaceae; genus Sequoia; species Sequoia sempervirens. The sequence goes on along the minus strand of VDFB02016719.1, from coordinate 31,166 downwards.
TCTACATTGCCAAGCTGGCCTTTCATTTTGACTTGCGACACTTCATATACTATGTCTGGGTGGCTATATGTGCTAGGTAGGCTTCATGCTGATTTCTAACTTATACATTGTAGCTGTTGCTCTGTCTAGGAAGAATGAGGCATTATTGTGTGCCATTTCAATTTTACAAGTAGATTGGGTTGAAGAAGCCAAAGCAGAGTGGCAAAATAATGTTGCTACAAGAAATCTCATTTAACCGTTGCAAAATGATCCTAGTTGTTTAATAAGTTTTGTTGGAAGGGAGACTCTTTGTGGTATAAAGAGAAATTGTATCTATTCAAGAATTTCCCCCTCAAACACTAGATTCTTGAAGAGCTTCATGGTTCTCTAGTTGGGGGTCATTCAAGATTTTTGAAGACATCATAGAACCAAGTAGGATTTCTTTTGGCAAAGGCTTAAAGATGGTGTTCTAAAATTTATGGAAAAATGTTTGGAATGCCAAAGAAATAAAGGGGAGATGGTTAAGACACTTTGTCTTTTGCAAATCTTAGTTATTCTTAGCTAGTGGTGGGAAGAGGTCTCCCTGGATTTCATCACAAACCTTCTAAGATCTAAAGGTAAGAGTGTCATCATTGTAGTGGTGGATCGCCTCACCAAATATGCCCATTATATTGTATTATCTCATCCTTCTTTAAGAAGTATAGTGGCAAAAGCATTTATGGAGAATATACAAAAATTACATGGTTTCCCAAGGATTATTGTTAGTGGTCGTGATCCTATCTTTACTAACAGATTTTGGATCAGTTTATTCTCTTGTTTGGGTACTCAATTGGCTTGCAACTCTTCATACCATCCTTAGATGGGTAAATTGAGGTCATCAATAAGTGCTTGGAATAGTATCTATGTTGTATCACTTCAGATAAGTAGTCTCAATGAGTACATTAGCTATCACTAGCATAATGGTGGTACAATGCTTCCTTCCACACTACTTAAAATAAATGTCCCCATTTATGGTATTATATGGCTACTATCCCCAATCTCTCACATCATCATTGAAGGTGACACTAAGAGTTCAGGTTGTGGAAGACCACATGAATCATCAACAATAGATACTTTCAGGACTCGAGGATAATTTGGCCATGGCACAAAATAGAATGAAACAATAAGTTGACCAACAACATAGTGAAAGGAGTTTTGAAGCAGGTGATTAGGTTTTCTTGAGATTGCATTCTTATAAGATGCCCTTCAAGAAAGAAACAAATAATTAGCAGTCACCAAAATATTATGGTCCATACAAGATTTTGTAGAAGATAGGGAATGTAGCCTACAAGCTTGAGTTACCTCCAACAACAAAGATACATCCAATTTTTCATATTTTTTGATTAAAGAGGGTGATTGGTTGATATATTTCTAAATAGATAGTGTAACTAGAGCTAGTTGAAGGAGGAAGCATTTTGGATCTAGAGTTAATTCTCCAAAGACACACAAGGAAGTTGAGGACTAGGACAATCACCAAATATCTCATTTAGTGGTAGAGTTTGTCAGTTGAAGATGTCACATGGGAAGATGAGTATTTTGTGTAGAAGCATTCATAGTTGATCAACATTGAGGATTGTGCTTCTTTGAAGAGGGGTATGCTATGCCCTTAATCCTATAGCGTGCATAGGGTTATGAGTAGTCGGCTTATGCTTACCTTAACTCTTAATTAAGTTATATGATCATTTATTGATGCAGAAGCATCCAGGTGCATACACAATCAACATCGACCAAAAAAATATTTTTCATTTTTTTGTGCATTTTTGGATTTGTGGTCGATTTATGAGTTTAAATCAATTCAATTTCAGTGGTTGATTTTTGGTGGCAACTAAACGACATTGTTGTCATTAATTGACAAAATGTCATGTAACGATTTTGAATTTTAAGCTATGCAATTTAATTGACACAGTGTACAATGGATTTGATTTCATTTGATTCCTGAACATTGATTATGGTATTGGGGTGATCGATTATTTCTTCAACTTGTTGGAGGTGACTTCTTTCTCTTGTCTTAACCACTAAAATTAAATTTAATTGAAATGATCACTAGTTTATGGAAGGGGCGGGCAGGAGGGGGAGTGGGGGTCGGTTCATGTTCAGTTAAAAATAATAATAAATGATGAAAGAGGGACGTAGAAGATGGGGTCAACATTGAAGAGTTAAAATTTTCAAAGACAGAAAACAAAAAGACATGCAAATAAAGAATGAAGACAGCAATGAATAATGAGAGGTGAGAGAAGGGAGAAGGCCGCGGTTGGAGAAGAATAATGTATGCAAGCTCAGGAGATATGAAGGGTCGTGGCCAAGGAGTAGAGGAGAAGTTTTAAGTCAAAGAAACAAAATGAAATAAGGGGGAATTGGTGCCATAAAAGGAAAGAGATCAAACTTAATGCCAGGGGGGTCGTGCCACCTAAGATGGCATTTTTAAAACTGCAAATCAAATGCATAGAAGATGAAAAGATCTCATAGCCAAATAAAAAGAACAAAGGACAGGTTGTGAAGCAGGGGAAAAGGAGTCATGGCGCAAAGGAATGAGTAAAGGGGCCGTGCCAAACAGAGTAATTGAGATATGAATGCAGATAAAAATAAGTAAATAGGCTGTGTTAGGAATGGAGGGAAGAGTTGGAAGTGGTAAAAGATGCAGTGAAGAGAACATGGAGGCTGCCAAGTCAAAAATTTAATACAGAGCAGATTGAAGGAGATGGGGTGGCGCATAGAGAGAATGTGCAGAAAGAGGGAAATGAAAATGTATGGCAATGAATTGAAAAAGAAGTTGAGATGTATATAATGAAGAGTGTACAGGTGAAAACCAAGGGTCAGTGCAGATGAAGGTAGTTGAAGGTATTTGAATTGAGAATTTGACAGAGTGCAAATTGCACGAATGTAAGACTGAAATTGGATTATATTAATAAAATTAAGTTGCCACCATTGTGTTTATGTGAATTTTAAATTGGAATTTTAATTGACAAATGAAATTGTCAATTTAGATTGGTATTGGCTGCAAATTTCACCAGTCTGGTACGACTCGTGAAAATTTCGTCCTGCACAATTTATTATATTCTTATTTAAATATTTAGTTTGTCCTAGGTGTTAAATTCGGGTATTAAGTTGGTCTAGGCGACATCCATGGCATAAACATGGTATATATAGGATCTAGTGGTTAGTTTTTTATTATCATATTGCAATTTGTGTTCTTCCTGGAGACTTTTAGAGGTTTGTCCCCTCATTATTCTCAAGTATTATCAAGTAATTGTAACATATTTCTTCTTTGTGCAATTTTCTTCATTACAATTTATGAGTTAGAAATATTAATAAATTCTTTAAAAAAATTAACAATAAAATCAGCAAATTTTTACCTCATTGTGGATTACCAATCCTTGTCAAGAATCTTTTGTTTCAGGCTTCTTCCTTTAGTTGTTCTTACCTCTGGCTATTGACCCCCCTTTTAATTAACCACCATTAACTGTAGAGGCTCCTATACCTCAACCAACCTCTTTAACAAAATGATTTAATTGGAAATGGCATATCTAATATCCATGGGCTTGATGAATTCCTTCCTTGGAAAAGTCTTGAACAAAGCTAGTGAAGTGTGATGGTTGTAAATGAATATTTGTCTCTAGCTTCTACCACCATTGCCTTCACCCAATATATCTTCCAATTCCCTTCAATGCGTTGTTCAATGCATGAACACACAGGGTCTAGAAAATATGTTTGTAAGCACCCGCCACTATCAAGCCAACTAATTTACATAGGCTAAATCTGTCACCATGCGTACAATGTTAGAGACACCAACCTTTTTTGTGGCATCCTTTAAAATCTGAAATTGGTAGTTTGCATCCTTCCTTTTTTTTGAACAATCAATAGCTCTAAGAAAATAAGAGCCAGTTGAACATGTGACAATGATATTGATGAGTGGCTGATGTACGATATTGGTCCATCCATCCATGACAATGGAGCAGCCATCTCTTATCCAGGTTTGTCTCATTTCTTCCATCGACACACTCACCTTAGAATATTCTTTATCAAGGATGGTGGCGTGGAGCTTATGTTCTCTAGGGGGGGCAGGGGTAAATGAGTGACCTACAACTATTACATATTCGAACATTTGTTTAAAATAGGGAGAACATGCCACATGAAATGGGTATGGGATGGGCATAATTGTTTTTTAGCAATTGAGGACTCGACCACCTCTTGTGATTGTGAATTAAACAACCCTCCAACAATTGTAGTTCTTTTCTTTCCCTTGATAGAAGAAGAACCCTCTCCCCTTTGACTTTCAAAATGTATGGTTTTGGTAGGCAGACACATCAGGTTGCATAGTCTCCATTGGAATTCCCTTATTTCTGGCCGCTCCCTCCAATGTGCAACATAGTTACCTTGGCCTTCTCAACTAGGGTTATTTTCTCACAACCTTTTACCTCTACTCCTCTTGTGCACTAAAGATAAGAATAAACTTTTGTATTGTTGCTCCTATAGTCTTTCTTACATAAATGACAGCCATACTCATTGCCCCCTATTTTTTTTTGGTGTCATTGTCTATGTGTGTTGCAAATTGTAAAAGAGGTTTTTTTGGGATTAAATGGGCTTTTTGCATATTGTTTGAGGAGTTGATAAGTACATTCAATCAGGTTACTTGAACTCATAGTCCCTATAGTAGTCCCACTCCCAAAAGAATCTCTAGTGGCAGCTAACTTCTATGACCTCTAGTTCTTTATTGAATTTTAAATTCAACCTCTTCACTCTCACTTCCTTCACTATTGTTCATTGTTTCTTTTTGTTGAAAATTTAAAACACAGCTGCAAGTTCAAGCATAGAACAAAGAATAAACAAAAAAATCCTCCCTAAGTATTTGGAACTTTCAAAAAACCAAAAATATTTAAAGAAATATGAACAAATGAATAATGGATGGTAAACTTACCTCAAATTTTGTGGAGTTGATGCTCTATTGCCTTCTTCCCATTGCTGTTCTCCTCTTCTTATTGCTGGTCTTCTCTTTCTCTTCTTCTTCACAAATTAGAAAATGTCGAAAAGAGTTTTCTTTTTTGTTTATAGTTGTTTTTAGGGCTGTTTTATGTTTAGGTTTAGTTTAAAAGGGTGGGGGATCCTTGTGGACCCACACATCCCCCCCATTTTTTTGCCCCAAAATTGTGTTTTGTTTTCAAAGGCAGCAAAAAGTGCTTGGGTCATAGGGAATGGCTAGCTGTCCCCTGATGTACCCAGGCATTTCCTTTAGGAAGATAAATGTATTGGGGACATTTCCTACCTATCTTGGCATCCTCAAAATGTCTCCTATGGGGGACAAGGTCCTTTTTGGTAGGGGATGCGTCCTTGGAGAGCATAGCTAAAAAGGAATTGTCATTTGAATGTATAACTTTGAGAGATTTAACTTCACATCTATTTTCAGAGACTGCTCTTGGTTTCAAAAAAGTATCATTTATATGTGACAGAGACACACAATCCAAGAAGAAATGGAATTCATGGAGTACAGTTAATTGGGACAAGCCTACCACTATGTGCTCAAGATTGAAGGAAAGCTTCAATCAAAAGGAAGGGAAAGAAACTACTCTCTATAATAATGGCATTAAGTATGGCAGTAAGCAGCAAGGCCAAAATATTTGCTTAAAGCCTCCTTTGAAGAATAATTTTCCAAATAAGAGTCCACTAAAGGAAATAGAAAAGTGGTGTGACATTCACAAAAGCAAGAAACATCCAAATGAGAATGTTGTTTGAGACAAGCAATAGAATCCCTTTGGGGTATTAGTCCTATAGAATCCCAGAATTGGCTTCTTCTAAGAAAATATGTTTGATAAGTGTGAAGAAATTTGTACTTTTTGATCAACGTCAAGATGTAGATCTTCTTTTTGTAACCCAAAGGGAGCACAAGTTACTTCTGGAAGAAAATTTACCACTAAGGGATGGTAACCAATGGATGCATAACAACCTTAGTCTTATCATGAGCAATTTATAGAAATGCATAAGGGTTGTTCCCAATTGGGAAATCCCATTGTTGAAAGATTTCTTTGAGTAGTGTAAAGATGCAATTGAGCTATGCAGAAGCTCCATGAAGAATTGATTTCTAAGGAAGAAATGTGATTGATTTGTAGATAGAATGCAAATAGATGTAGCCAAAGCAAACTTCAACAAAAAATGATTAGACAGAAATAGATGAGAATGAGGATTCTTTGTAATTTTTCAGCACTTTGATTGTCTATTAGATTCATTTGGCTGTTTTGGAGAAGACATTGAAGGATTTAATTTTGAGTTGTTGAAGAAGATGGGATACACTACTCAAGGTCTTGTAAAATATGGTCAATGCCATGCTCTACAACCACCAAAATAGTTTTTATAGGCATACATTTTGGGCCAAAATGTTTGACCCCTAAGGTATTGGGAAATATCGTCATGGTCATGCTCTATAACCACCAAAATTTCTTTTGTAGGCATACATTTTGGGCTGAAATGTTTGACCCAATGTAAAAAAGAAAACTGAAATTGGTTTTTTTTTGAGTTTCATGTCGAATAATCCTCTTAACTCCTTGACCACGCTTGTCACAGGGTTTTTAAAGATTCCAAGGTAAAGTGGCTTATTTTCTATTTTAAGACAGTTTAGTTCTTGCTCATATCGGGGAATTGCCATGTCAGTGGAAAAATATAATTGTTCTAGCTTCAAATCTCAATCTTAGAGATTGCTACCATCTTGTTAATAATTCTTGATTTAAAGCTTCATTTACATTGCAATATCAAATGTTTAATGTGTTCATTTTGTAGAATAATTTAAAGCTTCATTTATATTGCAATATCATATGTGTTTATAATGATCATTTCCTTTGCTTCAGTTCATTGCTTCCATAAAACATAAATAAGTTCAGGAGCTACAATTGAGTGTGTTGTCCATTGGATTTCCAATTAAATCTGGATTAATTGGTGAAAAGCCACGATGTGTAATTATGACTGAACAATGAGATTCATTTGCAGGTTGTATCATTCATTTATTAGGTTCTCCAAGCAGTGTTGATGATGTTAAATCTCTGGTTGTTTCTCACCTTTGTATCTGATATATGTCAAAGCGTTTAAAATACAATATTTCACTTTAGTCCAAAGAGATTGCTTATGTAATTCCATTCCTTTGATACATGCCTACATTATTTCGGTGTTCTGACATGAATACAAAAATGATAAAATCTGATCCCTAAAGCTTCAACGCTTTGAGGGTGATCATAAGAAAAAACCATTTTATATATCTATCATAAATGACATTAATAATATGAAGGAAATAATAAACAATAAACATAATACTAACAAGGGCATGACTATGTAAGGTGACCCTTCTCTCAGAACGATTCACTAATATTGTATGATTATTCTTTGATTTAAAAAACTATATCAAATATAATAATTATGTTCTCCAAAATTTTAATGACCTAACATGAATTGCAGTCTCTCTCATGTAGGATGACTATCTTTAGTCACCTCCATTCAGGAAAGATTCTTTGCAAGTTGCCTTCATATTTCTTAAAAATGGTCCCTTCTTCCAATGTTCAATTTTATTCTTTCTATTAATTCCTGCTCACTACGGCTTTTCATATTAGTTCCTTTCCTTTCTGATTTGTGGAGACTCTCAGAGTTATTTTGTCACCAGTTTTGTGTGTTGCATGGTGATCATCCTCTCTAAAGGAAGTGTTCTAAGCAGTCATAATTGATAAAACTCTGTACTTGCTAAATAGTGGTATGCAGATTACAGAAGCTTTACAGTTACAGATGGAGGTCCAAAAGCAGCTACATGAACAGCTAGAGGTATTAATAATTTAGTGCCTTTTAATTTAGTAGTTTGTCTTGTGCTTATGTACATATGGACATTCTTATGGCTTTGTGAAATTTTGATGCAATAGTGCAGATCCAAAGGAATCTACAGTTGCGGATTGAAGAACAGGGAAAATCCCTTAAGAAGATGTTTGAGGAGCAAGAAAAAGCAGGTAAATTAATCATGAATCATGGACCATTCATAGGTGGTTGCGATGATTCATCTCCTGGGGGCTCCTCAAGAAAGTCTTTTGAGGAAGAACTTAATGCAAGATGTTCCAAGACAAATTTAAGCACATTAGAGAAAGATAACAAAGAGTTAGGAAAAATGTCTGTTTCCAAGAGAACTACTGCAGATGGAGAGCAGCTGATGGTGCAGCTTGGAAGTTCAAGTTTTATTGAAGGCTCTGACGAGAAATATCATGAGGGCACTCTGGATCCGGAATTTGGGCCTGAATTACCTCCTTCAAAACGGATTCGATCAGATGGAGATACGCAAAATTTGGATCTACAGTGAGCAGCCCTTGTGAGTCACTATATGCAAATAGCTTAAGACCTGTTGGATATGTACTTTATTTACAGGTTTCTAGTCTCTCAGATAAGACTAAAAGTATTGCAAGGCAGAATTATGATGGTGGGTTCTGATGAAGGGTACACCCGAACAGTCCTTAAATATTATGGTTATCACTCTTGGAAGGAGAACTGTTTATGAAATCTGTTTGGTGCTTTATCCAGGGACTACTTCCAAGTGCATGTAATTTTTTTGTTTATTCAGTTAAAGTTCAATGATTTATTCTATTAGTAGGGATTTTGTGAATACAGGAAATTTATTTCAAATGGGTGAGGGCCATTACGACCATGGCTTAAACATACCATCAAAGGCAGTTTATTTATTTTTCATTTTGCTAGCTTTTGGAAAGACAGTTCAGCCTGTACAAACAATAGCCTTATTTATTGATCTATGGAAAGTTTTAGAACTCATAATGAATGAAACTTGTACATTGATATGGTTGATATTGGAAATAGTATTAGAAACTTTTAGAATATATATTTTTTCTCACACATATTACAGAATCTTCAGTTAGAGTGTTACGAATTAGTTATTGATTGAGTTGTATTTGTATTCGGCTCAAACTAGATATAAATATATCCATTCTGCTTGTGAAGCATTTCCTGTTATTCAAGCTTCCGGTGCCAATCAAAGATATCTCGTGATTTCTTCTTTAGGGACAGAGAGCTGATGGCACAGACCAGTAGACTCATAATTTTTCTTAATCAGAATGGTTGCTTTCTATTATGAGCACAGGAATTGGATTGTGTTGGTCTTCATGGTTGGGCTGTTATAAAAGGAGAGACGAGAACATCTGTATTATAGGGAACAAATCTTATTGTCATCCTTGAACTAGCTTGAATAGCTTGGCTTTCTTGCACAGCTTGATGCTCTTTTCAATTGCATTGAATCCTCTTCCAAGTGTGATTTTGTTTGTCGTATTTACTCAGGACTTTTGCGATCATTGGACTCTTTTCAATTGAAGTGCTTTAGGTTATGGTCCGATCGAGGGGTCTACCTAAAATTTTTCAATGCATGTTGCAGAAAAAAATTAGGAGCCATAAGAATAGTTATGAGAATTTAGTTGTTTGAAAACTGCAATACTTCACCTCAATATCATAAATATAGATATAAATGTTTCCCTCAAAAACTTACTTAAAATTCGGTGGGTGCCCCTTCTATTTGAAGCTGGAGGAGGAAATTTCCAGCCCAACCTGATAGGCATCTGCCGAAAATTTGAAAACTAAAAAATAGGGGCTCTTATTTTGTAGGATAAGTTTCTAATTTATCCTGCAGCAGCTTTTACTTCATACTATGAGATCCCCTGCATCATAATTATAGGTCTTCAAGCCCTCTTACATGGGATCGCTTCTTCAGTAATCCATGAACCCTTCTTAATATAAGATACTTTGTTCAATTCACAAACTTGCATTATTGGAATGTGTAGATGGACATTTAATTAATTAAAAATAATGATACACAATTTAAAAGTTGATTACTCTTGATTATTAAAATAGTGAATGTGAACGTGTCAGATGTGTGATGTCAAGGAAAAGGAATGTGATCGATTTACATGGGGTATAGTGTTGTTGGGGTTATGTCCTAGTAAACTTGGAGGAGAAGAAATGAGATATGAAGGGTATGCTTGGACAAGTAAGGTGAGACAAAATTCTCATCATGAATCCTAAGAGGTTTGAGAAGCTTGGTTTATCTTGTCCATTTATCAAAAAATGATCTTGGGTTGAAAACCTTAATTTTTTTTTGACGAATACATCTACCTCATTTTCAAGAAGGAAAGATGGCTACATCAAACACTCAAATTTAGATCAAGAAGATCACATGAAGTAACTCTAGTAAGTTCATTGACCAAATGCACTCCAAATATATAACATATTTTGACTACGGGTAAATGTCTAGAAAGTTTTAAGTTATATATTATAGATTCTTTTGTCACAAAAATATAGAAAACAAATAAATGATTAGAAAACTAAAAGTAAGAATTTGACAAGTAGAATGGAATAGGAATTCATAGTCCATTATAAGTAAATTATCAAACTTTCTCAAATATAGCATTGATGCCTTAATAACCATTTGGAATATTGAACCACAACTCTTGGAGTAGGGATGGATTGCTTGGTAGGACTGTGCTCTCTCTTGTTGTGCTACCATCTTCACAGAGTATGGCTAAAGAGCCTCTTGGAAATGGAAGAGAGTAGAAAGACCCCTAAGAGGTCAATTTGAAAGAGGTGCAAATCTTCTTTCTAAACCCCTATGGTAAAAGAACCTCTTGGAACACAAGAGATTGGAAATGCCCCTAAGAGGGCAATTGGAAAGAGGTACACTTTCCTTTTGAATGCACTTGGATGTATCTTTGCAATAGTTGGTGGCGTATGTGAACACCAACTCCATCAATTAGAAAACTATAATGGCAAAAGGGCTTAGGTAAGAATAGACTAAATTGGATCAATAGAGTTAGAGGTAATAAGTTCTTCCAATACTTGAAACATAAGCACAAACATGATCACATCTCTTCCATCCAAGACCATCGTAATAATCCCTAAATAGATCCTAACAAGATAATGCACACCTTCTATGACAACTATCACATGTTTTTCACCAATGAATACATTAATGATCCTCTCATCCCTATCTTGGAATACATTGTTGGGGAATGCATCCCTAAAATGATTGACAAAGATTACAATAACTACCTTGAACAACTCTTTATGGAAGAAATATATTCTTCTCTAGCTCACATGGCTAATGAGAAGAGCCCTAAGGTGGATGGATTGCCTATTGAATTCTTCAAGGCCTTTTGGCCCTTCATTTGTGAAGTCTTCTACTATTTCTACTTGGAGGTTGTGGACTTTGGTTCCTTAGGACATTCTATCAACTAGAGTTTGATCAAGCTTATCCTTAAAGGTAAGAATGAAGACACATAGGGGGATAGAGACTAATCACCTTCCTCAGTGCTTCTTACAAAATCATAGCCAAAGTTGTTGCTCTAAGAATCAAACTTATGACTCAAACGGTTGTCCAATTTTAACAAACTAGTTTCTTGGGAGGAAAGTTCATTCTAGATAATTTAGTTCTAGCTTGGGAGACTATTGAAACACAACAAACTATGCATGCTGCTCTTCTTGTCAAGCTAGTCTTTGATAAATCTTATGATTGAATAAGATGGCCCTTTATGTGTAAGATGCTAACTTGGTTGGTGTTTGGACCCAATATCATTGCTTATGTTCAAATATTGTTTAGGGATGTCAATGCAAAACTAGTGGTTAATAGGAATCCCTACCAATAATTCTCCCTTTTGAAGTCAATTAGACAATTCTATCCCATTGCATTCTTCCTATATGACTTGACTAATGATGCTCTAGGCTATCTCCTTGATCATGCTCACTCCTAGATACTTCTTAAAGGCATCTCCCTCCCTCAGAATGCTCATTATCTTAATCCTCACTTTGTTAATGATATCTTACTCTCCCTTTAAAACATGACTAATGAAGTGAACAATGCCATGAATGTTCTTAACTTGTTAAACTAGACATCAAGTTCCAGAATCTCTATACAAAAAATTGAGTTTTTGATGATGAGCTTGGAAAAACCTTCCTCTTGGATCCCACTTGATTGGCATTTGCTTCAAAATGTCACTACAACCTATTATCGTGGCATCCCCTTTGGTTTGGTTGTAACTTTTTTGATATGTGAGCTTGGTTCATAAAGAAGTTCAAGGAAAAAATTATGCATTGGAGTAATAGATTTCTATCCATGGTTGGTCATATTCAAGTGGCCAACAAGCTTATAATTGCTATCTAAGTTTACAACTCTTGCTAGTTCCCCTTTAAAAATTGTTACAATCATATGATTGAATTGATCATAAAATTTTTGTGGTTTAAATGGGGCAACACTCAAGGAATGCTTACCACTTTCTACCTCCATTGCATTCAACCCAAATACAAAGGTGGTTTTGGCATCATCTACCCACTCTCTTAGAGCATCTATTACTTTGCCAAATGTATTATTAGATCCATGGATGGTGATACCCCATGGAAGCATTTGTTTAGGTTATGTCCAAAAGGCTATTGTTGGCAGGCCTTGACATAATGTGTTTGGTAAGAAAAAGTGCTTATGACACCAACCTTAAAGACTAATGGTAGATACTCCCTTCAACAACATTTGGAAGGCTTGGAAGACGATTTTTTAGCATCTTACTTGGTATGATAACTCTCTTAGACATGCTCTCAACTTCTTGTCCTCCTCTATTTAGTTAAGTAAACCAATTCAACACAAGGATAACCCTATTTCTTTATTTCCCAACTTAAAAGGAAAGCATTTTCTTAAGAAAAACATACACATTTTCAAGGATATTTAGGACATGTTTCTTCCAATGGAATGGAATACTTGGAAGCAAAATTCTCTTGAATTCCACATCCTTTTGATTGTGAATCCATATTAGATATTCAAGACCTAGTCCCACCTTCTCTACTAGTTAAAATGTCCTCCACCCCCCATTGCAATTTTTTGAAAGATTGGCATTGGCCATCTTCCATTATCTATCAAGGCTATCTATCACCTCTTGCTTCCCTACTTGTCTCTTTCCTTAAGACTCCAAATGAACATGTGTTATCCCCTACTATAGATGGAGAGCTCTTAGACTTTGAAAATCTAAGCCCAACGCCCAGTCCCAACTCACCTCTTGAAAAAGCCTCCAATTCATGCTCCCCATTGGCACCTACCTCCACTTCCTTCCATTTATACCTCGTTTCCACTTCTAGCATAAACTTGAAAGTTGTACACATTTTGTTATTTTTCTCTTGCGTGATACATGAGCATTTCCTTTTCTTTCATTTGATTGCTATCTTCCTTACGTAGATAGTGGAAGTATAAATGCTTTGCTATGCTTTTGCAATTGTTATGTCCTGACAAGGTCAAGATGCAACAAAATTACTCTAATCTCCTTTTGTAGATGTCTAATCTTTCCTCTATGTTGTAGGATACTTTGAAGAAGAAAACTAAACTAGCTCAACAATTTACAAGCAATGATATTAGCTCCATGCCATGGATAAGAAAGTTGATAACCTCTTGTAGTTCCTCAACAAGTTCTCTCATGACTCTTCCACTCTTAGAGATAACTTGCACGATGAAGTTCTAATCAATTATGACAACTCCATTACTTGTGTATTATGCAAGCTATTATAAACAACATTTTTAACAAGTTAGAATTGGAAACCACCTAGCTTGTGGTGGATGAATTTCAACTTTAATTTTGTTGATGTGAACTACTCACCTTATTGTGATGTTTGTGTTTTAATTTGAAATATTGTATTTGTAGCTTCATTCTATGATTTATTGTGTTCTTATTGATAACGTATGTACATGCCATTCTAGTTCAACCATGTTTGTGATTCTCGCTAATTGTTCTAAGTTTGATACTTTGCTTCACCAACTATGATGCTAGTTTTATAATCTAGTCCTAAAGCTTTATTCAATAAAAGAACTTAATACTTGTGTATAGATTAAAACTTCCATTGATGGATTTCAAATGTATCACTTTGTATGTAGCGTTTCTAGAAGTTTGATAATTTAATTTGGTAGGTGCCAGATCTATAGTATAGTAGATAGTTTTTTGAGTTTAATAAATTTTAAAGTTTAGTATCCTCTATAATACTTATTGGATACTTAAATTGCTAGAATATTTTTTTGAGCCTTGACCCAAAATACTAGTATTGATTAGGATGGTTGGATTAGACTTATATATCAGTTTAAAGGCTTGATTCAAAACTTCAAGAGTAGGTACAAAAAAGGAGGAGATGATAGAAAGAACACCATAATGAATCTTATTAGGTGTAAACAAATGCACTTTTTTGTCAAATAAAAAATGGGGCTTTGATTTAAAAACCTAAAATAGTTGGACTGAAATGTCAAATAGTCAAAATCAACAAAGAAGAAAGCCACAAAATGTGTGTACATTATCCTTATTTACACAACAAAAGAAGAAAACTAGAAAAAATAACCTTTGATCTAGACAAAACAAGTCATAGAGTGAGGAAGATCACATGAATCAAATTGAATAAGATAATCAATCAAAAGGTGAAATAGTCAAAATCAATAAAGAACAAAGTCAAGAATATGTGTACATTGACCTCATTTACAACAAGCAAAAGAAGAAAACTAAATGACCTTCAATCTAGACCAAACAACAAAACATAGAGGGCATAGGATCAAATGAAACAAATTGTATAAAATAATCAACCAAACACTTTCCAAATAAAGTAGAAAAATGGTGTATATATGACATATCAACCATAGAAAGTATGGGAAAGTAGATAGAAAGTAGAAAAATGGTGTATATATGACATATCAACCATAGAAAGTATGGGGAAAGTAGATAGATGGAAAATTATAATACAAAATATATTTTTAATTTCTTGCTTAATTATTTTTCAACTATATGTCTTTTTTAGAATAATCCTTTTTAATAGTTCTAGAGATTTTATTCAAATTGCTATAATTATTTTGGAAGGTTCATCCAAATTATTAGATTATATTTGCAGGCTTGGAGTAAGCCTGCAATATAGATTTTAAGGCAAAGCCTAAATTTCCAAAATTGATCAAGAGGCTTAGATGCTTATGTAAAATTGTTACTTTAGTCCTAGATATTTAGAACATATCATGAAATCTTATATTTTTTGTGACATATTCTAAAGGTTTCTTTTGTGTGTTAAAGTTGTGTAATCTAATATGACAATAATAATGGAGGATAAAACATCATGTTTCCTTACATTAGATGGATTTGAGCACGTAATGCCTCCTACATTGAGAGAGAATCAGGAAAACTTATCTAGGATTAGTGAGATGTTCTAAAGAGGAAAAAATTAGAGCATATGGCAAGGTGGATAATTGTGTTTCTA
Organism: Sequoia sempervirens; assembly: GCA_007258455.2. Classification (NCBI taxonomy): domain Eukaryota; kingdom Viridiplantae; phylum Streptophyta; class Pinopsida; order Cupressales; family Cupressaceae; genus Sequoia; species Sequoia sempervirens. The sequence continues at coordinate 15,887 of VDFB02016719.1, read as the reverse complement.
TGAAATGGTGTGCACGTAGGGAAGGAGTTTGCAGACCCATAGCCTGTAGCAGGCAGCAGTCTGCATGTACGCTGCCTTTGTTGCATGCTTGTGTGGAATGTGGATCTGGTGTCTACGATGGTTTTTCAAGCGTGGGGTGGGTTTTAATCGTGCTTGTTGGGGGAGGGGGGGTGGTTATTCTTTCTATTTTTTCATTCTTTCTTTGTGCTCTTTTTCTGTTTGGTATTGGTTTATGGTGTTTGAGTTTTGGGGAGTTCCCTCGGTTTTTGTTGTTTATGGCTTCAAGAGAAGCAATAAGATTTAAGCATAATATGGATTTTCCGGCATCTTTGCAGGCAGACTCTCCGTCTTCGTCAAAGCGTGTTGATGATAGTAACTTTTTGTTTAAGGCTTCAGGGTTGGAGGGGATGGCTCTGGAGGTCCTCGTATCTCGAAAATTAATGGATGTTTGGAGAGGTGCTAGGACATACCTATCGCGGTGATTCAACGAGAGTCTATTGCGAATGACGTTGAGTATTATTTGAATCATGATTTATTATGCACGTTCATGGGGATGTGAGTCTCTCTTCCTTTTTTGGAGTCCTGGGCCAAATGGACATGGAACCCTGAGGGCAAAATGGAGGTGATGTTGATGGCCAACAACTTTTTTATGGTCATTTTCAACTGCATGGCTAATCACAACAAAGTTTTCAAGGGAGGTCCTTATTTTCATAATTAGATTGGCTTGTTTATCAAGCCATGACATACTGGATTTGACCCTTTGGAGGAGCTTCCAAATTGTGTTCCTATTTGGGTATGCCTCCCTAGGTTCCTGGTTGAATTATGGTGAAATGACATACTGCATATGGTTGCTTGGTTGCTCAAAAAGCTAATGGGCCCTTCTCAACAAACACATGACAAGAAAGTACTGACTTTTACACGTATTTGTGTTGAAATAGATTTGAGCAACCCTATTCCAGATTCTTCGGAAATTTATGTGGGTTCTTCTTCATGGGTGCAACAACTAGACTATAAGGCTCTCTCCTTCCGTTGTCGGTTGTGTCATGAGTATGGTCATTTGCAGAAGAGGTGTCCTAGGATCCACTCTTCAGAGCCCCATCTAAACCAGCCAACATGTAACCCTCTTAAGGAGGATAAGGGAAAGGCTCCTATTCTAGGTGAAGTAGTAGATAAAGAAGGATTTATTCCTATCAAACCCTATAATAGGAATCATGGTCAACAAATAACTTTCAAGGAGAGGTAGGAGGAGGAAGTTTTTAATCATTTTGATGTTTTGGACAATCTTAGCCAATAGGAGGCAAACCCCAGTATGATGCTTCTAGAATTGGGTGTGTTGGAGGAGGGTTAGGAGGGTACTAAGTCCGATGATCTTTAGAACACGTAAGGGGGAGGTATGCCACTCGCTCAAATGGATATAGATCTAAGCATAGTGGTTCCAGTTGGTCATGTGGTGCTTAGTGCTATGGAAAGGTTGGAGGTTGAGAACACTTCCCCTCTTGAGAAGTTGGTGTCTGAGTCAGAAAAAGGAAATAAGGCTTCTAAAGAAGGGGGTTAATGAGAAGCCCCTCAAGGCTGGGAGGAAGAAGGATTTGAAGAAAATTAAGATGATGGGCGAAATGTTGGTTGAGTTAGGGTCTGTCAAAACTCTTGAATCCCACTTTTCCACCTCTCAAAGATGATCATTCTCTCATGGAATGTGAGGGGCTTGAATAGTAGCCCTAAACAAAAAGTTGTTCGTGATTTGGTGCGAAGTCATTCACTTGATATGTTGTTTATTCAAGAAACTACACTTTCTATGGAGAGTATGAGTAGTTTAGTGCCCAAACTTTGGTGGTAGGGCCAAGGTCAGAGTGTTGGTGCATAGGGTAATGCTAGGGGTGTGGCTTGCTTATGGAACCCTATGAATATTTTCCCTCTTTGGTGGATTTCTAGTAATTTTTCTATTTTTGTGATTGCTACGAGTCCAGAGTTAGGAGAGACTGTTCTTTTATCCGACATTTATACCCCAATCGACATGCTTGGTAGGCAACATCTATGGTTTCATATTCAGTTTATTCATAGTATTTCTACTCTTTATCCTTGGATTGTTGCAAGAGATTTTAATGCTATTACTGAGTTGGAGGAAAAGAAGGGTGGATTGTTGAGATTGGAGCCATCAGCCTATCTTCTTAGAGATACTATTTCCTCCTTAAATTTGGACATAAAACCTAGGAATGGTCAATTTACCTAGAACAATAGGAGGTGTTGTAAGGATTGTATTGTTGAGAGGCTTGATAGGTTTTTGGTTTCTTGTTTCTAGATTGGTGGATCTTGGTCTTTCAACTCAGAGATTATAGATTCGAGGGGCTCTTGACCATTGGCCAATTAAGTTTTATGCTTCTTTGGCTAGTGTTGCACGAAATCCCTCTTTCAAGTTTCAACTTATGTGGTTGTGGGATCCCTCTTTATAGGATCATATGGCTGAGTGGTGGTAGTGTGATAGACCTGATTTTGGCATGGCAATGTATTCTTTTGTCAAACAACTGCAATTTGTGAAGTATCAGCTCAAAAGGTGCAATATGCAGTGTTTTGGCAACATCTTGCATGCTAAGGCCACTACTTAGGCTAGTTTGGATGCCATTACTCATGGGATTAGGGAACATGGAATGTCTGAGGAATCTCTCATGGAGGAGTCAAATGCTTTGAAAGCTCTGAAGGAGTGTGAGCGGCGTGATGAGATTTATTGGAAATAGAAGGCATAGGTTGAGTGGTTGCACGAAAGGGATACAAACACTGTTTTATTCTTCAACTTTATGAAGGCTAGGAGACATGGTAATTCGATCCCTCATCTTGTGAATTCTAGGCGTGATCATCTAACCTCTCGAGGGGATATCTCCAGTGGAGGCTTCTCAGTACTTTGCTTCTTTGCTCAAGGAGGACTCCCCTGATGTGGGAAAGGAAGAAAATCATATCCTTGCCTATATTCCTTCTTTGGTCTCTAGGGAAATGAATGAGAACTTTATAAGCCTTATTTCTATGGAGGAATTGGAGGATATTGTTTTTTCAGATAAAGAAAGGGAAGGCTCCTGGTCCTGATGGGTTTCCGATTGAGTTCTTTCAGGAATTTTGGGAAATCATAAACTTGGATTTATTAGAGGTGGTCTTTGAATCTCAAAGGAACAAATAGATGTTGAAAGATTTGAACTCTACTTCTCTTTCCCTTATTCCAAGTGTGATGGGGTGGATAGGTTGAGTTTATTCAGGCCCATAGCCCTTTGTAATGTGATTTATAATATTCTGTCAAAGTTGATTGTGGAAAGACTGAATTGGTGGATTAGCAGGTTGGTCTCTAAGGAACAGGGAGGCTTTATGGATGATAGGAAAATATTTGATGGTGTGGTTATTCTGGTTGAAACTATCCATGCTATGGTGGCCTCTAAGGAAAAATGTATGTTTATCAAATTGGACATGGAAAAAGCCTATGCTAGGGTCAAATGGTCCTTTTTGTAGAAAGTGCTTGGGGCTTTTGGTTTCGTTGAGGAGTGGATTATGTGGGTAATGAGTTGTATAACATCCTCTTCCTTTTCTGTGTTGGTTAATAGGGAGCCATCCCCCTTGTTTAGGGCATCTAGAGGTCTTCATCAAGGGGATCCTCTGTCTCCATACTTATTTATCCTCCTGATTGAAGGTTTGGGGAGAGTTATTAAGAGCCATGTTAATTAGGGTTTGATCCATGGGTGGAACTAGGGTAATGGCTTACCTCCTCAGTCACACTTACAATTTGTTGATGATACTGCTTTGATGGGTTTGGCTAAGATCAAAGAGGCTACTAATTTTCATAAGGTTTTGGATGTTTACCTCGCAACTTCAGGACAATAGATCAATGAAGGTAAATCATCTATCTTCTTTTTTAATACTCTCTATACTCTAGATCCTTAGGTTTCAGATTGGGCAACTACCTTTGAAATATCTTGGCATTTCTCTTTCCACGGGTACCTTGCCTAGGGGCTCTTGGCAGAATATTCTAGACAAGTTTCGTGCGAAAGTGAACCATTGGGCTCACAGGTGGTTATCATTTGTGGGATGGGTGTTGCTTCTAAACTCGGTGGTGCAGACTCTTCCCAATTATAGGTGTATGTTACATGTTTCTCCTTCAAGTTTTATTAGGGATTTGGACTCTTGCTATACAATTTCTATGGGTTGGTAGCTTGACTTCCTCAAAGTGGATTCTTGTGAATTGGGAGTGTTTGTAGATCGAAACAACTTGGAGGCCTCGGGTTGCGGAAGGCTGGCCTTTCTAGTTTGGATTTATCTACTAAGCTATACTGGAGATGGTGTACTGAACAAAACTAGGTTTGGTCCAAGATTATTTCTAACAAATATTTGAAGGGGGTGGTGAAGGAGGAGGTTCCTTGGCTTTCACTTTTGGGTAAAGGCTTTGTGATTTGGGGAACTCTTAAGAAAGGAGCTAAGTTGGTCAAGCATGGTTTATTTTAGACTTGCAATAGGGGATTAGATGCTCTCTTTTGGTTTGACTCTTGGGATGGTTTTTCCCTAATCATAACCAGGCATCCTCATCTACAGGATCTTTGTCATTGTTTCTTGGAGGCTGGTTGGTCTCAAGTTGAGGATTTCAAATATATTCACCTCTATGGATAGGTGGAAGTTTCTAGATGGAAAGACCCTAGTGAGTGACCGGTTAGGGGTTTGGAAGAGGATCATGTTGAGTTAAGTAATATTCTTGCTGGTAGAGATTGTAGTTCTATACTTGGGAGAAGGATAGTTTGGCGTTGATCCCTAACCCTAAGGGGGTCTACACAGTGGCTAGTGGCTATCAAGAGTTTATTTATTAGAAGTATGGGGGTTGGAAGTTTCATGGTGGGAAAATATCTGGAATAAGTTTTCTTGGCCCAAGTGTAATTGCTTCTTATGGACACTTTCTTAGAATAGATGTTTGACTTGGGATAATCTTCACAAACCTAGTTTCTAGGGTCCTTTGGTATATGCTCTTTACAGCTACTTCAAGGAGGATTCATCCCACTTGTTCTTGTGATGCCCTTTTTCTATGCTTATTTGGCACTTTTGGTGGGGTATCTGGGGACAACCTTGTGTTCGTGCTTCTTCTCTGATTGATTTTTGGAAGAATTAGGGGAGGCCTCTGATAAAAGATTCTTTCCTTCAATTTTTTTGGAATATTGGTCCCATTTTCATCCTTTGGTAGATTTTACTAGAGAACCGCACAATTTTTTGAGGTAGTAAGCTGATGATTCAACAGGTTTGGGAAAGGGTTGTTAGTATGGTTTAGGATATTGTGGACACTAAGTGTGAAGTGTCTTTTCCTAAGTGTGAAGTGTCTTTTCCTTTGGAAAAGGGGAGGTAAAGAGATTGTGAATAGTTTGGGCCTACGTCATCTGATGCTTGACTCTTTCTATGTTCGAAGGGGTTGTCGGGCTAGAAAGAAGGTTGAAAGAGATGGGGGATGGTCCCCTCCTCCTGGGGACATTTTAAAGATCAATACTGGTGCCTCTTCAAGGTGTAATCCTAGGCCTGCTAGGATTGGTGGTATTGGAAGAGACAGGTTTGGCAGGGACATTTTCTTATTTTCCATTCATAAGGGGCAACAATCCAACAACCTCATGGAAGGTTTGGCGATTCTGGTAGCTATTGAGAGAGCTTGTGCTCTCAGGTGGCACAAGATTATCTATGAATCAAACTCTCAAATCATGGTCAATTTGTTGATCGAGCAAAAGTTGGATGGGGTTGATTGGAAACTTGCTTTTGTGGTTAGACATATTTTGCACTTGAGTTCCATGCTGGAGTCTATTTCCTTCATTCATATCCCTTAGGAGTGGGATAGGGTTGCAGATTGTTAGGCCAAATGGGCTTCCAAGCAGATTGGTGGCTAGAAGGTTGATGGTTGGGAGCAATTATCTTGGGATTATTCCCAAGTTCTTGAGAGGCTTATCTCGGAGGACATGGGTGGCCGATGTTTCATGTTGGTCAGTCTGGTTAAGCTTTATTTTTTTGAACTATTTGTGGGTTATGGGATTCTTGGTTTTCTCTCAGTGTGTTTGTTTTGGACCCTGATGGATTTGTACTGTTGATTTTATGGATGCAATAAATTTTTAACCTCTTTATTCAAAAAATAAAAAAATTGTGTTTCTATTGTGAAGAAATAAATGAGATAGTGATCTATTGGAACATAAATTTCTACTTTTATGTTTTACTTGAGTGATTGGGAATGGGCCATTACTCTAGACATATCATATATTCGGGATCCTTTTTGTATGTGCTAATCTTAGATTATCCAACATGAAACTTATCAATATATTTCTATTTAGATTGAGATGGATTAAATACTTTAGAATTATTAGAAGCTACATAAATACTATGATGAAGCTTTTGAATATTTAAAACAAGAACATCCAAAACATCTTGAATGATGACAAGTATTGAATGCTAATATATTAGTAGACAAGAATGCTAATAATATTATGTGGTCTTGATGGCCTATCCTACATAACATAATGACATGATTGCCTTTTATGCATATGGAGGGGATTTATTATGCTTCCTTTTATAATGATGTGCAATATAGGAAGGTAATTTGTTTGTTTATGTTATTTTTTCTTAGGATGGATGTACTACCATCCTATAACATGGGGAGTAGGTGGAAATGTAGAAATGAAAAAATAAAATTTGTTTAGGAAAGCTAGATATGAGGGCATGGTCACTATGTATATGGTTGGTCATTAGGTAGAAGAGGAAGTTGACATAGAATGCACTTAATTGATTAAATGAAAGGGGAAATTGGGATGGAAAGTGGGGATAGGGCAACTATTTCATTGGGACTTTTTAAATATATGACACACTCCTATGCTATTTAAAGGAGAGTTACTAGATATATTGCGATGTGTAGGCTTGATATCATGGGATAGGATTTTTTCACTCCACAAGTGCATATAGGCACATTATTATAGGGCTCATATGATGATGGAGAAGAAATGTTCCAACAAGGGAAACTCATTGAGAGACATAGGTGAAGGATAAGGTTATATGGACCCATCTTAAACAATGTGAACTAGGTTAGGAAGGCTTGTTGGAGATGAAAATGAGGAGGTGAAGAGAATAAGAATAGGTATTATCACCTCAACAAAAATGATGAAAATGGGTCATCCTAGAGGAGATTAGTGAGATAAATATATATTTTGTATGACAATATATATGTTAGATTAAAGTTGGAAAAATGGTCATTAAGTGAATATGTTAGAAATCTATTGCGAGCATGATGTTTTCTCATATGTATGTGAGTGCGCATATATGTAGTCATGGAGACAATTCACTACCACAATTCTTATTGACATGTATAGTGTACTATACATGAAAGAAGTGGTAAAACTCTCCAATCTCAACAATTAGTAATGGTAGAGAGACACTTATATGCATTAATGAGAATTTGGTATGGATTATAGCAAGAGGTTTAATAGTGGGTGGAAGGTATAGTTCTATTAAATCTACATCCTTTAGAGTTTATAACAAAACTTTAACAGATTGAATTTAGTAGTTTATTTTAGTTATGTTGAGAGGTGTAACCTACATCTAAAGTAGAGGGGATAAACATCTGATGTTGTGACTATAAAAAAAAGTGAAAAAAAAACTATTTAGAGTTGAATTTTATTTTTTAAATATAAAGATAATTTTTAAAAAATATATATTAATGCATGCAAATGAAAATATTAAAAAGTTACATATAAGTATATAATATTTACTACACTTTGCAAAGTAAAAAAAGTAAAGTAAAATAATTAGTTGCTTTTGAAAAGTAAAATTAAAAGTTACATACAAAAGAAAAAAAGAGTATTACCAAAAATAACTATTTAGATAAAAATAAAGTAAACAATACATATAAAATAAAATAATTCTTAAATAAAATCAAAAGTTTATTTGTTCAAGTATATAAAATAGTTCTAAAATAAAATAATATAATTTTTATCTAAATAAAATAGTTCAACATGAAATATTCTTTTTAAGATATCTATTCTAGCTTGTTGACAATAAAAGAGGGGTTAAAATTTATTCAAACAAGAAGAAGTATAGAGCACGGGCATCAAACAACCCTATCAATATCCACTAAGTGGTCAAACTGTTGAGACAAACCCAGAGGTAAATGACCCTTATCCACAATATTCCAATGATCCAAGTGATCAAAAGCCCATTTGGCCAGACAATCCACAACTCCGTTCCACTCCTTGGGAATATGAGTGAAGGTAACAGAGTCCAAAGAAGCACACAAATTAAGAATCTGGTTAACAACCAAAGCTAACTTCCAACTAACATCCTCAGAATGGTGTCGATTCAATAGATGCACCACAACCTGCGAATCAGATTCACAAATAAGCTTGCTCCATCCAAGAGCATTAGCATGCTCCACAACATACAAAATATCAAAGGCCTCCATCAAATTGTTAGTATGATGCCCTTTATATAAAAAAAAAATGAATTGGACATTCCCCAAGCTATCTCTACCAACTCCACCAATACCCGCATGACCTGGGTTTCCTCGAGAAGACCCATCCGTGTTGATTTTAAGAATACCCTGTCGAGGAGGACTCCACCTCCCCACCCTGTTTATCTTCCGAAGAGGGTGTCTGCATCTATTTCTCATAAGCTGGGCTTGTGGAGGAGGAAAATGGAGATGGTTATAGCAAAGCACATCACCAGGATTCACCACCTTCGACAAGTCACATTTAGCCGAAACCGTTTCTCTCAAAGAATGGAGAATTTTCCACCACAAGTGGTTAGACCCCATCAACACATCTTGAAAGATCTAAAAATTTCTCTCCAGCCAGATATGCCAAATAATAAAAGAAGGGCCAAGAGTCCAAGTAACATGAAGGAAAGAAGTCTTGATAGGAGCCTTGCCCCATTGAGCAAAGAACTCGGCCAAAGAAGAGACATGCCAACAAGCTTAATTCCACAAATCCCACCAAAAGTGCCAAATATGTCTAGTGAAGGAGCACCGGAAAAAGAGATGAGAGACAGTTTCTTCACTGTTACGAAACAACACACACATCGAGGGGCCTTGGAAGCCACACTTACATAAGTTATCCAAGGTAAGACACCGATTTTAGATCACCACCCACATGAAAAAATTGCACTTGGGCCATGAGAACTTGTCCCAAACTTGTTTCCACCAAGGAACTTGAATGTCCCCAAAAGTACGCCGCACCAACTTAACATAACCAGCAGAAACCGAGAATTTTCTAGACAAATCACTGCTTGCCCAAGCCAAAACATCATTCCCAGCCAAGGTAGTACACTCTCGAGCCTCCAAAATCTGAGCTAGCTCCTGCCTATCTTCGTTGGATCCTCCTGGAGGCCAATCAGAAGGATGTTTCCAGTGAAAACGAACAACCAACCCACAATTATTGGAAATCTTATAATGGTTAACAGTGTCCCAGCCAGCAGCAGTAAAGATATCACAAAGGGCCTGAAGGTGGGGATGAGTAGAAAGGATAGAAGGATGACCATCCCAAGAATCTAGTCAAAAAAGAGCTTGAGATCCCGTATGACAGATCCAAAAGAGACCATTCTTAACCAACTGAGCTCCAAGCTTCAAAGTATTCCAGATCATAGAACCTCTTCCCTCCAAAGGGAAACATGGAACATCACAAACATTAACACCTGGAAGATATTTGAGGGTGAGAATACGGGCCCAAAGCTAGTTCTAACTAGTACACCAGTGCAGTATAACTTTACAGCAAGAACTTTCCCATTTAGAATGGTAGAACGAAGGCCAAGGTCACCTTCATTCTTAGGTCTTCACACAGTTTCCCACTTAACAAGGCTCCATTTAGAAGTCAAAAAATTCCCACTCCAAAGAAATTGACGAGAGAGGGCATCAAATTCCCGAAGAAAATACATGGGAGCAGCTTGAACACAACACCTGTATATAGGAAGGGCTTGAATAACCAACTTTAAAAGAGTCAAATGAGCAACAATAGATAAACAACAGTGAGTCCAATGTTTAACCTTCTGACGCAGCTTGTCAAGCAAGATCTGCCAAAGGACTTGGGATATCTAGCAATAGTAAGAGGAATGCCCAAATAAACAAAGGGAAGGGACCCAATTTGGAACTGAAGAATTTCAGCAATACGCCTCTGAATGGCCTGAGGGGTGTTGAAGAATAAAATTGAGGATTTATGCTCATTGAATTTTTGTCCTGAAGCTGCAAGGTAAACATCCAAGGCATGCCTAAAGGACTCGGCTTCCCGAAGACGAGCCAATCCCATAAGAGCCGTGTCATCCAAAAATTGGAGATGTTAGAGTTGTGGCAAGCCATTGCCCCATTGGAACCCATTAATCAAGCCTTGAGTAGCATGAAATTTTAGAAGACGACCCATCCCCTCAGCCAAAATAATAAACAAGTAAGGGGAAAGATGATCTCCTTGGTGAAGGCCTCTGGAAGCACCAAAAGGCTCAGAAGGTTCTCCATTCACAATAACAAAAAAAGAAGCAGAAGTAACACAACTCATAGTCCAACTCACCCATTCAGCACTAAAACCAAAGGCTAAGAGAATTCTCTGAAGAAAACTCCATTTGACTCTGTCATAAGCCTTGGCCATCTCCAATTTAATGAACATAGATCTCTCCTTTGAAGTTTCCATAGAGTGAATAACCTCAGAAGCAACTACCACCCCATCCAAAATATGTCTACCAGCCACAAAACCCCCTTGTTCCTCAAAGATCACCATAGGAAGACAAGGTTTGAGCCTCTCTGCAATCAATTTAGTGATAATCTTATACACCACATTACAAAGAGCAATAGGCCGAAAAAATTCAAGTTTTTCCACACCTTCCTTTTTAGGAATGAGGATCAAGAATGTAGAATTCAAGGCCTGAAGCATCTGCTTATTACATAGAGATTCTCTAACAACCTCCAAAAGATCCAGATTAATAATATCCCAAAACTCCTGAAAAAATTAAATAGGGAAGCCATCTAGGCCTGAAGCCTTACCTTTGTTCATCCCAAAAACAACCTCTTCTAACTCAGGTATCATAATAGGGTGAATGAGGGAATCATTCATCACATTAGTGACAAGAGAGGGAATGCAGGAAAGGATCAAATCCTCCTCAACAACAACAGGAGGGGAATCTTCAACAAAAAGAGCAGAATAAAATTGACGAGCCTCATGAGTCATAGCCAACAGAGAAGAGAGCTGAATCCCTTCAGAGGTAACAAGAGAGGAGATATACCCCTTATTATGATGAGCTTGAACAAAATGATGAAAGAAGGCAGTATTCCTATCCCCTTCTTGCAGCCAGTCAATCCGAGCCTTCTGTTTCCAATAGATCTCCTCCCGAAGTTCCCATTCCTCCACATCTTGCATGACATGAGATTCAACTTTTCCAAGAGCATCTAAGAATCCAAAATCCTTAATTTGGCGGGTAATCACTGCAAGACGGTCAAGAGCATTCCTCTTCCTAGATTGAAGGTTATCGAAACAATATGTATTCCATCTCTTAAGGTGATATTTGACATATTGAAGTTTCTTCACAAAGACAAACATTGCTATGCCATAAGTAGGGCCCCCCTCTCTCCACCACTTAGCCACTAAATCATGTAGTGATGAATCCCGAAGCTACATAAGCTGAAATTTAAAGGGAGGATTCTTAGGACCAGTAAAAGAAGAAGCAAAGAATTCAATCGGCCAATGATCTGAACCTCACCAGTCAAGAATTTTAGAACTAGTAACCAAGCTAGCACCAACCCAAAAATAGGAGACAAAAAACTTCAAAGATCGCCTCTTGTCCACTCCGTCTATTGTTCCAAGTGAAGATCCCATTAGAAGGCTTGACATCCACTAAAGCAAGAGAATCCACCTGAGCTCAAAAAAGATCAGAAGCTGAACCTAACCTAGGCAACCCCCCTCTTTTCTCATCCAAACTCAACACTGAATTCAAATCTCCACCTAAAATCCAAGGAAGATAAGGGGTACATGACCGGACATGTCTTATGTGAGGCCAAAGCTGGATTTTACCACGGATGTCAATAGGAGCATAAACATTAGTAATTAGAATATTCTCACCAGAATCCAAAGAGGTAGCAACCATATAAATAGTCGAATAGAGAAATCTCATAGGATCCCAAAAGAGAAAACTCCATAATTACTCCTAAGAACCAACACACCTAAGCAAAATAAACCAGTGTGTCACTAAATAGCATAGCTAAGCATGTCATCAATAGAAACCTTAGTCTCGAAATACTGTGTAAGGATGTCTCAAGAATGAGCAAAGAACCAAATCATGAATATCCTTTCCTTGTCGTAGGGATGTGTTATTCAACCCTAATATCTCCAAGAAAGAAAAATCTCATTGAGAAGACAGCAAGTGAATCACCCATTTAACACTCAGCATTCCACTCACCAAATCCCCAAGAATTTAATCTTCATCCTTTTCTACCACCACCCTTTAGAAGAATTACTCTATAAGAGACTTTCTTATGAGGGCATTGCTGCAAACCCAACCCCAGCAAAGAGAGTTGCCCCTTGCTAGCCAAAAAAACCTCCTTAGCCAAATCTGCCAAAACAATGCCATCTTGTAAGTCATTGGGAGCCCAGGACACCCCCGAGACAGGAATAGTAGAACCATCCGGTTGCGAACCAACATGTTGACTCTGAATAGGGATCTTTTGTGCTTGCACAATGTCCATACCAACTGTAATCGCCCTAGAAGAAACATCAACTGGAATCCCTTCCTCTAGGGCCATAGTATCCGATACCTCAAAATGATTAAAGTTGTCATCTGGTTGTCTATCCTTAAAGGATCTCTTTTGGCCTCTCCCCTTAGCACGGGGTTTAACAACCATAAAACCATCCTTATCTGGGCCATTTTCCTGCATAGGGGTCTTACCCTTATCTCCTTTTAACTTCCTGGGAACCCATGATGAGGAGGACCACCAACAGAGGTACCAACATCTCCTTACTCAATTCAGAGGGTAGTGGACGCTTGAGATGACCCATACCAAGGAAAAGGTTAAATCAAAGGAGTTTTAAAAGGTTAAATCATCCCATGTAGCTTAATATAAATATAGCTACAATTTTTTAATTTTCTCCAAGAAAATGAATGAATCAATTGCACACAATTAGATTTTCTTGGATAAACCAAGTTGTTCTTTGAAGATAGTTATGGCATTCTATGATTGGCCTTTAAGGAATTTTGTTTTCTATGTAGAATTAAAAATTCTATATTTAGACTCTTTTTTACCTAGGAATACTCTAAAATATTTGTTGGTTTACTTTTGGTTACTATTTTTTGTGCCTTTTCATAGAACACCCCATTTTGATTTTGAAAAAATGAGGGCACCTATCACTTTTTGACATATGTTAATTTTAAGGGATTTTCCCTTAGAATCAATGTTTTTCTCCTCATATTTAGCAAGTGCGTATTGTTGCATAAGGTCAATTTTAAATCTATTTTGAGTCAAAAGGTTAACATTATGAAAACTTGGTATATCAAGCATTAACATTTGGAAAATGGTCCTATTGGTGTTATTCATCTAGTTGTCCATATTCTTTGCAAAATGAGTTGACTTTGGCTTAAAGTTCTTGTGATCCCATTGTTTGTCACTAAGAATTGATTTAATATTCTAAAGGGTTTGGTCATATTCACTTTTAAGGTGGAAACTTTCATTCAAATGTTTTATTCCTTTAAAAATCAAGATCATATATCTTTGAGGGTTCCTTTGAACATAAAAACTTCACTAAAAAATCTTAGTTCTAGGTTTAGGGATTTGAGGAAATTCTAAGTGCAACTACCCCTTATAATATCCACTGGAAAGGTTTAGTTCATGTGGAAAATCCCACAAGTTAAGTTGGAGGCTAGTTTTTTGTAAGATCAATTAGAACCAAATTTTCCACAAAGATAATTGGAACCCAATTTTTTGCAAGACGACCAGTTGATGCCCAATTTCCCACAATTCTAGTTGGAACCCAATTTTTTGCAAGACAAGTTGGAACCCAAGCTCTTGCAAGGACCATTTGGAGCCCAAAATCCTACAAATTTTCCAACAAGGTATTTCCAACATGGAATTTTCTAATATGATACTTTCCAACTACACCTTTCAACTTCTCTTTATTATATTCTCATGAACACTTGAAATGATTCTTTTTACTACATTTCCATGTAGTAAACTATTGAGTTTTAAAACAGGATTAACCACTTTAAAATTAAAATTAAAGTGTTAAAATGGTCTTTAGAGAAAGGTAAAATAACATTTACTAAATTATTAGTATTAAAAAGGACATGAATTACTCATTGTTAAGTGACCATAGAGAACATGAATTGATTAATAACACAATATCACACACCATGAATATTTTAGAGGTATAATATGTTGCATAAATCATTTATATGTATTTTTAAGATACCCAAATAAACCTTACATAGAAAATGGGCATTTTACCTCCCTTTTAAATGTCAAAATTGCTAAAGTGCTCAAGTGTGAGGTAAAAAACTATTTTTTTTGTAAAAATTAGGTGCTAATACAATAGTGTCTCACTTTTGGGACATCTTGATTTTTGTCTAAAATCACTTATTTTTAGAAAAACTAATGATTTAAGCCTTGAGAGGTTCCATCTAAAGGGTTTTAATTGAAGAGGGTTAGATAAGACCCCCTTAGATCAAACCCCCTTGGATAGAACCCCTCTAGTATTAACTCATACCCACAATAGAGTCTCCTTCACACCTATCAAAATCCTAGCAAAAAATACTTTTTTCTTTACATTTTAAGGGACTAAATAAAGTCATTTAAAAATTATATTTTGTAAGATCATAGCCCTCAAAATGATCTTTCCAACAAGTATAGTTTTTATATGTTTTCATTTTATCGTGTATTTAATTTTCAATTTTTACTAAACATAGGTTTTTCATCGAACATCAAGTTCTTCTTTCTACAGAGGTGGAAAAATAATAAACCATTGTAAAAAAATCAAAAAATACCTTTGCCCTAGGTATTGATGTCTTTGTTTCACAAAAAAAAAAGTGTATTTCAATATATACACAAGTTATGTTTGAGGACATACACCTATGTCCAAATTAAGTTACAGTGACTTCAAAAATTAATTAAAAAAAATGTTACAAAAAATTATGAAAAATATCCTTGCCCTATATATTGATGTTAAGAATCTATATTTTAAAAATTAGACTTTTATCCTTTCAAGAAAAAAAGTTATGTTTGACGACATAAATGCTACTTTTTGAAAATGTTGTTTACTGTTTAAAAATAGTTAGTAAAGGAGATGTTGAAGATTCACGATTTATTTCAGAAAAATTAAAAAATATATTTATAATCTACACATAATTTTTTGCAAATCACTAGTTCACATCATCTTCAAATTCTTAACAATTTAGCTGCTATAGGTCTCAGAAGGTGAAGATTCAGTTAAAAATGTTGATATAAATGATGAGGGTTACACCGCCAGAAACCATACAGACACCGTAATAGATACCAACACAGAAGATGCGAGACAAAAGATAACTCAATTTCAATTATTTTTTCAGAAAATGAATTTACATATTTAGATCTTACATGCTACAACCTCATGGGCTTGATTCATTACAACAACAAAAATCAACTCTGAAAGAAAAATTTATTCGGAGCCACAATCTACACTAATGGATCCACCTTCTACAACTCCCTCATATCCCTTTTATTTTACCCAATAACCACCCTAGAATGTTCTAGAAAGTGAAAATTTCCCTTTTGTTTTGGCACCAAAAGTCCCATCGTTTGATTTCTAGCCTAGGAAGAAATTTTAATGAAATTCACTTTTTAGAGGGCCAACTTTGTTCGGCCATAACTTTTGATCTGGGTGCTTGATTTGCTATTATGGCACAATGTTGGAAAG
>VDFB02016718.1:0-20912 GCA_007258455.2 Sequoia sempervirens | reverse complement strand
GGTGATCCCATAATACTGGTTTACAATTTTTGGCCAAATTGGACACTGAATTGATTTTTTCTAGCTAAATCTTCACTTTCGGGCACCTATAGCCGCTAAACCGTGAGGAATTTGAAGATGATGCAAAATAGTGATTTGTGACATTTTGTCTGTAGATTCTAAATATATTTTTTTCAAAAATTTTGGAATTAGATTGCACTTCTTTTTCCATCTCCTTCGAAAACTAGTTTTTTTCAGTAAACACCATTTTTAAGGAGTGATGCTCACGGTATACAACATAATTTTTTTTCCATGAAGGATAAAATTCTATTTTTTGAATTTAGATTTGTAACTATGATATCTAGTGCTTTCATTTGGTTTCATAGTGTTTTATTGAATATTCTTTCCTTAATCAAGCTTCGAAGTCAAACCAATTACAATTCAGACATAGGTAGACTGTATACAACATAACTTTTTTGTATGTATCAAAATTCAATTTTTTTTGTTGGATCAAGGACTTCAATATCTATTGCACTGATATTTTTCATTTTTTTTTTCAAAATTTCTATTTTCCCACATGTGTAGAACATAGAGCTTGATTTTCGGTGAAAAACCTATGTTTAATCAAACTAAAAAAATAAATACATAATAAAACCAAAACATATTAATATTATATTCATTGGATAGCTCATTCTGAGGACTACCATCATTGAGTTGGGTTTGTGAAGTCTCCTCCATTTTCATCCTCAACTCAAGCTTTGAAGGAAAAAATTCTAGAGAAATTTGGTGCCAAAGGGGGAGAAGGGGGAAAAGGGGGGTTTGAATGAACCTAGGTTTGAGCAAACCCCCCTTGGAAGTTTGCTCGAACCAGGGTTCAAGCGAACCCCCCTTTCCACTAATTTTTCCTTCTTTTTTTTCATTTTGGTAAATGTGGAATATGGTAGGACCCAACATTAAATAGGTTCACTCAAAAGGGGGTTCGAGCTAACCCCCTTTGGGTTCACATGAACCAAAAGTTTGCTAAAACTCCCAAAAACCAAAATTTTCTCCATGGGGGTGTTTTTTGCAATTTTCCTTCCTCACTAGAGTTGTAAACCAATTTTGTGGGTTTACCCAATCTCAACTCAGAAACTTCCCTTAGAAAGGTCATTTTCCTTCAAGATTTAACTAATCTTATTGGTGTGTCAATTGCTTTTCCCACACAAAACACCAAACAATCTGACTGATCGACCATCTAGGTCAGCTTTTAAAGATTATATCTTTAAGAATCAATTGCAACTATGTGATCTTAGTAGTAGGAAGATTTAGCTTGTTGAAGTCCTTCCATTGGCAACTATTAGGCCCTTCAACGTAGTTGATCACCAAGTAATCTCTCATATTCTTTCCCCATAGCTACAATACTATACCTTTTGCTTGATGCAGGTCTGCCAAACTATCTATTATTGGGTACCCCCCATGAGTCGTCCAAAAATAGCGTTGTACTCCCATCATGAATGTCCCAAGTTAAGAACTTTGTAATTAGTGGCTTGCACTTTGACATGAAATTCCAAAATCTTGAACCTTTGGGAACTGTGTTGGCACTGAGGATGTTGCACTCATTGTCGTCCCCCAGGTATTTATTTTAAAGAATCCAAGCCCATTTCAACTTGCCTTTTATATACATCTTCCAAATCAACTTAGCCCAAAGCTTTGTTCTGTCTCAAAAGATCTCACAAACATGTTCCCCTCGCCTCCTTCTCTTTGCAAATCCTATCCCATATGATTAGCACACAATTTTTCTTATCTGCATTCCCTTTCCAAAGGAAGTTCCTCATAATTTGGTTTAAGGTATGATAAGTTCCCTTGGGAAATGCCATACATGACATTAAATAAACTGGGAGCATGCAAATAATAGAATTTAGCATAACTAACCTAGCAACCTAAGATAACCACCACCCCTTGCATGAAGACATTCAAATATTTATCTTATTTATTAGAGGATCCCATAACTTATCACAACCCACTCCCTTTGCTAAAGGAAATCCAAGGTGTATGCATGGTAGATGTCCTTTCCTAAATCACACAACTCTTAAAATCTATTGCTCTTTATGTGGAGGAGTATGAAAAAAATAGACTTATGATTTCACCTCACTTACCTCTTGAACCAAGGCTTTCGAGTACAACTCTAAAATATCCTTTAGCTTGCGAGCTTCACAACATTTCGTAGCCCCAAAAATCATAGTATCATTTGTGAATTGCTAATGGGTCACAATAGGCACGTTTCTCATTTCTTGAATTCCCTCTAACTTCCCAATGCTTATTACTATGCTAAAAGCCCTTCCTAATTCCTTAGCCATGATAATGAACAAAAAAGGGGGAGAGGATCTCCCTGTTTGATTCCTCTTGATGATTCAAAGAAACCCTCTGGTGTGCCATTCATAATGATTGAAAATATAGGGCTAGCAATGCAATTAAACACCCAGTTTACCCATTTATTGTCAAACGTAAAGGCCTGCAACATCCTACACATAAACCTCCAATCCACTCGATCATATGCATTTTTGATATCAAGTTCCAACAACATGCTCTATTTCTTAGTTTTTTTAATAGAGTGAATGACTTCCTATGCAATAATGACTCCTATAATTGACCTTCCAGGCACAAAACCTATTTGCTCCTTCAAAATGATCTCTAGTAGGAACTTTTTAAGTCTATTTGCCACTACTTTTTCCATGATTTTGTACAATGTATTACAAAGAGCTATGGGTCTGAACTCATCTAAAGATGATGAGTTCTACTTTTTAGGGATAAAAAAGATGAAGGTGTGTTCAAATTCCACATGACCATTCCCAAGCTCCTTGAGTCTTCTATGGTTGTAACCACTTCACTTCCCACTGTGATCCAACATTTTTGAAAGAAAACGCACTAGAAACCCATTTGGTCCAGCTGCTTTGTCCAAATAAAGCTAGAAAGCTACCACCTTAATTTCCTCTACCTTGAATTCACTCATCAACATCTTATTCTTCCCTTTGTTGACCATCTTTGGGATCAAATAGAAAAGCTTATTTTGTGAACCAAGCCTTGAACCCTCATTGTTATTTAACAAATTTTCAAAATAGGTGATTGCTTCCCTAGCAATGTCCCCAAGATACTCAATACTTATGTCGTCTGCTCCCCGTAGACTTGTAATTCTATTGACTTATCTATGTGCCTTAGTGCTATTATGGAAGTATTTTGTATTCTTATCCCTTCAACATCCAAATCTCCCTTGGATTTTTTCCACCAGTACACTTCCTCTTTATCCTAAATCTCCTCATATTCTCTAAGCAACTCTTTTTCCTTTAGGTAATTTTCACTGTATGTTCCTAAAGATAATACCACTTCATTTAGGGTTGATGACTCTTCTTCAAGCGTGCATGTGGACTCAAATATATTTTTGTAATGTTTCCTATTCCATTCCTTTAATTGTTGCTTGAGGAGATTCAATTTTGATACCACACCAAACATCTTGGTTCCCTCAACTTTCCACCCACTCCACCATGTGTCAATCAAACTTGGAATATTTTGATCCTTAAACCACATATTTTCAAATTTAAAGGGACACCTCATTAGTCTCTTTTCACACGTTATGTGCAGCTTAATGGGATAGTGATTCGACTCTGATTGTGGTAAAATGTCGCCTTAAAAGGTGAACAAGAAAGCTCCCAACTCTCCTTTGAACAAAAATCGATCCAATTTTTCCGTAATGTGGTTGAAGCCCAACCTTTGATTTATCCATGCATACTTCCCATTTTCCATTTGAAATTCAAACAAATCATTTCCCCTTACAAAGTTCTCAAAATCCACTTGGGATTGATACTTTCTTTGCATACCCCCCATTTTATCCTCACTATGCAGGATCATATTAAAATTGCCCCCTAAAATGCAACATTCTGGAAATACCTTGCTGTAGAAAACACTAATCTCCACCCACAATTCTATTTTCTTAATGCAACTTGTAGGGCCATAAATATTGATCAATATAAATATTAGATTTGATGAAAGATTTCTCACTTTACAGGCTAACCAGTTGCTAGATCCCATGACCTTTTCTAGATTAAAAACGTGAGGTCTCCAAACCATTAGCAAACCCCTAAGGCTCCTATGACTTCCACTTGCTCAACATTCCATCTTTTATTTTTCTTCTAGAACATTTCCACTTCTACATTACTTAATTTTGACTCCTGAATCATAAATACATCAGACTCTGACACCTCCATGAAGCACCTTAGTAGGCACTTTTTGTTAGGGGCATTTAAGCCTATAACATTCTATGATATGATCCTCA
Source organism: Sequoia sempervirens (assembly GCA_007258455.2). Lineage (NCBI taxonomy): Eukaryota > Viridiplantae > Streptophyta > Pinopsida > Cupressales > Cupressaceae > Sequoia > Sequoia sempervirens. Next base: position 16,627 of record VDFB02016718.1, on the reverse strand, counting down.
TCACTCCCCGATTTATGAAATTGTTTTATATTGAAGGTCCCAATGAGGAAGAAGAGGAGGAACCCATACTAGAAGATGAAAGGGAGTCAAATGAGGAATCACATGATTCTCAACCAATCATTTCTTGTCATGCACTATCAGGTTTTAGTGCTCCACAAACTCTCAAGGTGGTGGGGTTCCTAAAGAAGCAGAAGGTAACAGTGTTGATCACTCAGGTAGTACTCATAATTTCATCAACAAAAAGTTAGCTACTCGTCTAAATTGTTTCATATATCCAGCTCCAGAGTTTCAAGTTTTGATTGCAGATGGTGGTACAATTAGTTGTTTAGGGAAGTGTCATAGCATTAAATTATCCATGGGAGATTATCAACTTGATACCCCAATGTATGCGATATCCATAGGTGCAGCAGATATTGTTTTGGGAGTACAACGGCTTACTACATTAGGAACAATTGAGATGAACTTCCAAGAACTATTCATGAGATTTCAATTAGACAGAAGGCTAGTAGAGCTAAGGGGGTTGAAGGCAAAATCTCCACAAATGGTAAGCTCTCATCAAATGCAAAAGTTGCTTAAGAAAAGAGTGGATGGATTTGTGGCCCAACTATGTTCATTAGAAGTCTCTCAATCTATTATTGTACATCAGGTTATGAATAAGTGCAATTATCGTATTCTGCAAGTGGTAGCCAATCTATCCACTGGGACTGTTTCTCTGAAGTGAAACAACGTAGATATCCTTCCAAACACTTATTAACAACCTCTGTTTTCCCATCTGATTGAGGGTGGTATGAAGAGCTAAGAGCTAATTGAGTACCCAAACATGAGAATAAATCTGTCCAAAAGTGACTAGTGAAGATAGCATCACGATCACTAACAATAACTTTAGGTGTACCATGTAGCTTTTGGATATTCTCCAAAAAAACTTTAGCCACTGTACTTGCTGTAAAATGATGTGCTAATGCAATGAAATGTGCATATTTAGTGAGCCAATCAACTACCACCATGATGACATTATGACCTTTAGATTTGGGAAGCCCTGTGATGAAGTCCATGGATATCTCTTCCCAACGCTGGCTAGGAATAGATAAGGGTATTAAGAGACCTGGTGTCTTAATTGTCTCCCCTTTATGCCTTTGACACACCAAACATTCAGCCACAAATTTTTGAACATCACCCTTTAGCCCTTCCCAAAAGAAATCTTGCTTGACTCGATGATATGTCTTCAAAAATCCTCAATGACCACCCACTGGAGACTCATGCAACTCCTCATGGAGAATCTTGATTTTAAGGTTGGAATTCTTGGCAAAAGATACAAATTTTTATACCTACAGCATCTTCCAACAAAATCCTATCTGAACTACTAGGATCATTTTTTAATTGCTCGATGAGATTACTTGTCGCAACATCATTTTGCCACTCTGCTTTGGCTTCCTCCACCCAATTTGCTTGTATTATTGAAAGGGCACACAATAAGGCTTCATCTTTCTCATCCTTCCTTGATAGTGCATCCGTGACAATATTTTCTTTCCCTTTCTTATATACAATCTCAAAGTCATATCCTAACATCTTAGTGACCCATTTTTGTTGCTCTTCAGAAGATAGTCGTTGTTCCAAAAAATATTTTAGGCTATCATGATCTATCTTAACTTTGAAATGTCTACCCAATAGATAAGTCTGCCATTGTTTCACTGCATGGAGTATTGCTAGCATTTCCTCTTTTGCAAACAGTTTTAGCAGATTTCTACCTTTTAATTGATCTAATTTGCCAATTGGTCGACCTTCTTGCACATGAGCACCGCCTCTATCCCATTTCCGTAAGTATCACATTCCACAATGGAATTCCTTTGGTGAAGTCGAGTGGCAAGTAACGGAGTTGTACACATAGCCTCCTTCAATCTCAAATGTTGTATTGGCACTCCATTCCAATGAAAAGAATCCTTCTTCAATAGAGTGGTGAGAGGTGCTGCTATACTACTCATATAATTATCTACAAATTCTATAGTACCCCTCACAATCTCAAGAATCCTCTCATTTAATGGTTTTGAATAGCCATTCCATGATAGCCTTAATTTTGTTAGGTCCACCTTTTTCCTTCATGTGAAACTATGTGTCCCATAAATACTCCACCTCTCAGAAGACCAAAAGCACACTTGGATGGGCTTGTATATATAGAGCTTTATGATCTTCAAGTATTTGTAATGCTCGGTCCACATGTTGCAAATGTTCCCCAAGTCTTGATGTAAATCAATATATCATCAAAGAATACTACCACATAATTTCTCAAGAACTTCTTAAAAATGGAATTCATCAAACTTTGGAATGTAGACGGTGCATTGGTAAGACTGAATGGCATCACCAAAAATTCATAATGACCCTCATGAGTCTAAAATGCTATCTTACAAATATCTTCCTCCTAATCAATTTGGTGATAAACGTATCTAAGAGCTAACTTGGTAAAACATAGCTCCATTTAATTCATCTAGCAAATCATCAATGACCGAATTGGAAACTTATCTTTAATAGTGTACATGCTGAGCACTCTATAATCTGGACACATGTGCCAAGTATCATCCTTCTTACATACCATCACCACCGGTGAGGAGTAAGCACTTTGGCTATGCCTGATGATTCCTGCCTCTAGCATCTCTTCAACAATTTTTTCTATCTCACTCTTTTGTATGTGTGGATACCTGTAAGGCCTGATGTTTGGTGGTTGGCTCCCCGGGACTAACTTGATGGCATGATCATGATCCCTCTTAGGAGGAAGTCCTTTAGGCATATCTCCAAGAACAACTAAGTGACGATCAATTATAGCTTGCAAATCTGGATGAGTAGGAGTAATAGATTGAGAGACTTCTAATGAACATAGTTGGGCCACAAATCCATCCACTCCTTTCTTAAGCAACTTTTGCATTTGATGAGAGCTTACCATTTGTGGAGATTTTGCCTTCAACCCCCTTAGCTCTACTAGCCTTCCTTCTGATCGAAATCTCATGAATAGTTCTTGGAAGTTCATCTCAATTGTTCCTAATGTAGTAAGCCATTGTACTCCCAAAACAATATCTGCTGCACCCATGGATATCACATACAATAAAATACTGGCTGATAATCTCCTACGTATAATGCACAATTTCCCCGAACAACTAACTGCACTCCACCATCCGCAATCAAACCCTTGAAACTCAGTATCGGATATATGAAACAATTTAGACGAAAGAAGAATCCTTTTTGTTGATGAAATTATGAGTACTACCTCGAAGTCGATCAACACCGTTATCTTCGCTTTAGAACCACCACCTTGAGAGTTTGTGGAGCGCTGAAACCTGAGAGTGCATGACAAGAAATGATTGGTTGAGAATCATGTGATTCCTCATTTGACTCTCTTTCATCTTCTAGTATGGGTTCCTCCTCTTCTTCCTCATTGGGACCTTCAATATAAAACAATTTCTTTTCACTACATTTATGTCCTCGACTGTATTTTCTATCACAATTGAAACACAAGCCTTTTGCTCTTTTCTCAATTTGTTGTGGAGTCAACTTAGTAGGTTGTGTTGAATATCCTTTCTCTTGTCACATTAGCCCCTGTTTTAGAATCAAATATTTCTCCTCTACCCATGTGCTAAGATAAAAGACTCATTTATGGAACTAGGGCTAAACATGCACCTCATGTTGAATGTGATCCTTGAGACCACCCAAGAATAAGTCATTCAATTTTCCTCGTAATTGTATCCACCCTTAAGGATAGATTTTGGAATTGCTGAATATAATCCTTAACTAATCCTGTTTGTTGAAGTTTAGCTAGCTGGCTGAAGAAGTTGTCTGTGACACTATTGCTATATTGTGCTTGGAGTTCCTCTGTAAAAATTGACCATGAGACGGTGAGCCCCTTTTTCTTCGATGAGTGCAAAGCCAATGATACCAAATGAATTGATCTGGTTCTAGATATAAGGAAGCCATCGTGACCTTTTGTCCATTTGGGATTTGGTGTACTTCAAAAAAATTCTCCATTTGGTTTATCCATGTTAGAGGATCCTTACCATTGAACTTGCGCATATCCACCTTTGGAAATAAATTCCTAGATCCTATATGAGTACTAAAGCTTGTGTCAGTAGTAGCTGACCTAGACTTTTCACCTTGGTCACTTGAGAACTCCTTTCTTGATTCAACTATGTAGGTGCTTAACATGTTTTGCATGTCTGACATATCCATCTTAATTGAGAAAATTTCTTCCTTGACCTTATTGATTTCTTCATTATGAGTAATATCCTCGATTGTTTCACCATCCTTATCAGGAGTCTTCCCCGGAGTGACAACATTCTTTTTACCCCTTGTTGCAGGCCCTGTCATGATGGAAACCACTAATATTGAAATAAATCACACAAATGAAACTTAAATTCTCTCAAATTTTTACTGTAATCTCCTTTAGTATTTCTTCAAAAACCCAATAAAAATTAGACTCCAATTCAATAATATGTGCGAGATATGTAGATTCCAAAAAAATTGTGTAGAAACCCTAATTCTGCAATAATTCGCTTAATTCTACTCCAATTCTTCTGAAATATGGACTGTATCTTCTTCAATATGTTCTTCAAAAACCCTTTAAAAATTAGAAAAAAATCGCCAAAATCTGAAAGATATGCTCTTCCCAAAATCGCCTCCAAAATTGAGAAAAACCTTGCCTCTATGGTGCCAAGATCATGCTCTGATACCACTTGTTAGGAAATAACTTGCACAATAGAAGAATATGATATGAAATATGCTGCAAATACTTGATAATAACTGAGAATAACAAGCCACTTCGAGGGGGCAAACCTCCAAATATCTCTAATGAGAACACATTTCACAACTTTATGATGAAATAAAACTCACAACCTCCTATATATACCTATTTATGCCAAGGATATCACCTAGGCCGACTTAGACACACCTATATAAGACTTAGGCTGACCTAAACAACTAAATAACAATATACTAATGATAATATGACTTAATAGAGAGTTAAGATAGCCACAAGCCAACTATTCATAACCCGATGTACAATAATATTAAGGGCGTAGCAGGTACTACCCTTCCTTGATCTTAGCATCATGGTGAGCTTTTGTTGGCATTTTGCATCACCATCCATAGCCCTCTTTTCTATGTTTTATAACCTACCTTTCCTCCTATCATCCCTGCAATTGAGTGACTTCCTAGCTTTGTTCCTTGATTCTATTCCCATTTTCCCTTGAGTCACCAGGGTGGCTAAGGGTTTTGTCTTACCTTCTAGTAAATCAATCTTTTCCTCCATCACTCAAGCCTCACCTTCTTCCGTAGGGTTACATTCCTTTAGAGCTTGTACCACCATACTATTTCCATCATCATCACCCATTTATGAGTTCACTTCTTCTTCCTCTGTGAGAGCTGTGTAGCTCATCAGTTCATATCCCACTCTCATAATTTTTTCCAACCCCAAAACTTCCTCCCTAGTCCCCTCCTCTTCTTGTGGGTTTTGGAACCACTCTAAGACCCCATCTGCATTCTCTATTATAGTGAAAAATTCCTCCTCTACACACTCATGATCCCCATTCTCCTGTAGAGCGGCCAGTTTTGTTTCCTGATTGTGACTTTCTCTACTCATTGGGATTGCCCCACTATTACCAACTCCGCTACCTAACTTAGCCATGCATCCACTATTTGATTCTAAAGCCTTCTTCAAGGCATCAAATTTTGAAAAGTTGGGGACCTTGTTGGCTGAAAGATCCCAATCTATCTCTTGGAACCACTTTCCCTCTATGATAATTTCTATTTCTTCTAAGCGTTCGCTAACCTGGTTTATTTCTACACAAATTCTCACTTGAGCCTTAATTTCTCCATGAAGTAAAGCTTTATCTACATAATGAAAGTGCCCAATTGATTCCATATTAGAATAAGGATCTCCTCATCCTAATATTCTGAGGGCAGGTTGTGTAAATTTACCCATGCCTTCATTCTATCCAATTCATGCCTATGGGGATTAAAATTTGGCTCCCATTCTTTAATGTAAAACCCTACTCCGTCTCTTTGTAGTAGTGTTTCAAACATGATGTGTTGCGTCAATTGAGATAATAGGCATATAATCAAAAGAAATTTGTAGGTCAAAAATTTGATGCATACCTCTTTGCCCCATTGGTTTCTCCACCAATCCACCATCTTTTTCACAGAACATCCACCTCCTCCCCACTTTGCAAAGAAAGCATGCTCCTTCAACATATCCATAGAATTTCTTAGGGTTTTATTAGGGATTACCATTGCCTTACCATTTCTTCTTAGCTCATTGATAAAAATCCCTTTGTCAGAGATATCATGGTCTCCCCTCACATTAGGCTTCTCCTACACACCTACTTCCTTATGCACCACACGATTCTCATTCCTCGAATACTGATCTCTATTTACTCTACTTGTATTTACTTTAGTGGTAGAGTGAGGGACTTGTCTAGCCTATCCACCATCTGCTAGGTGCTTCCCTGAATTCCTTGTCGTAAGGATCCCCCACCAGTAGTTAGATTGGGCCGCTGCTATCTCTCTCATACTTTGCCTCAATTGCCCATTCTAATCCCCCCAATCAGGCTCCTTGAGGGGAGGCTTGAAAAACTACCATGATCTCCTAGGGGGAGGCTTATGATCTCACCAATACTATGGTGGAGCATGCACTCTCCAATTATCTCCATTGGGTTGATGCTAAGATCTCCCCTAAGAGTTTGTAACCCAAACACGATCTTGATTCTTAGGGTGGAACCAAGCTCTAGCTTGAGCCTCCCACTGGTTTTGATGATTAGGGGCTCTCTTGGTGTGCTTAACACGTGAGAAGCCCCGATCTTGTTGTCCTGCTAAGATTGTGCTTGCACCATCCCTTTCCGCCATCAGTCACTTCTTCTCCATAATGCCAACCCTCTTTCACAGCTTCTCTAACGACCATTCCTGTTCTGTGATTATTGATCACAAACTTGTGCCACCCACCATATCCCAATTTGTATCATACTGTTTCAAGTTGTATCATTGCTACCTCCATATATGAATAATCTCTTATGTCTCTCTTTATTTTTTATATAAAAATATTTCATATAAATTATGAACAATGTGAAAAAAGTAATTGATACATTAATAAAAATAAGGATGGAACTTCATAAAGAAACACTTGATAAACTAAATAGCATGGAAGACAAGAAGGGAATAATAATAAAAATAAAAAATCAAATAGTGGATTACATGAAGTTAAGGAAAAAACATAATTTTGTATTTGAATGATACACTTTAACAAATCCTCCATACTAATTTTGTCTAAAGGAGATTAAAATTTATCATTATTATCAAATTAATTTATTTATGATTCATTGCTTACCTTTCACAGTCTTGATTAGAACACAGTTGAAAATAAAAATAGGGAATAACAATGTGAATGACACAACTAAAAGATCACATTGAATAAACATGATTTATGTGAATTACATTATCTATACTTTTTATTAAATTCTATAGATTAGTTTGATATAAATATATTAAAATAATCATTACAATCTTTTTTTTTAATTCAAAGTTTTAGTTGACTTACAAAGACTATTTTATTTCTTCAAACTTATAGAGTATATTAAATTTATTTTGTTCAATTACCATTCAGCCCAACATTGCTACAGTTCAATTTCTTATGTTTAATATTCTTTTTGTTATTATTTTTAAAATTATAAAAATTTAAAAATAATCATTTTATCATTATCTATTGATGACTCACTTTTAATGCAACTTTATTAATAATCTATTATTATATAATTTTATATTTAAGAAAAGTAATTTTTAATTTTTTAGATGAGCTAAGATAAATAATAAAAGAAAATAAGATATAATAAAATAATAAAATTGACAAAACACTACAAGATGAATGTTAGGAGATTATGAAAAATATATATTTTAATTATTCCTTAATCATACCTCTAATTATACAAGTCAATTGAAAAAACAATAGAAAGTTAAATGAAGACATCTTAACATAATTAAGTAGAGATATACTAGTTAGAAAAAGTCAAAACAACCCTTATCAACACAACGATTTAAATATTTACTACATGTTATCATCAATTAAAAATATCTAATTCAAGTCAAAAAGATATATAATCACAAGTGAGTATTTTTTCTTTCTGTTATTCATTTTTTTAAATAAGTACATATAGTCATATGCTCAATCTTTTCCCTTTCACTATCTTAAAACATCAAAAATCATAATTTTAAAACTCCTGGCCACTTTACACTTTTCCTTCAAATGTATATGATAATATGCAATTGTATCTTTATATTGAATGAATATATTATACTCATGAAAAGACATAATCACATATGGATATTTTAAAAAATAAATTATTTTTGTATATAAATACATATAGTTATATGTTTAAGCTTTAACCTTTCATCATCTTAAAATTTCAAATTTCACTTCAACAAGTTTACTTCAATGTATATGATAATATGCAACTATGTCCTTATATCTGTAGACACTTAAAAATGTCTTGATGGATCACATTGGCTAAATAACATCATTTCATCGTAAAACCCATCCTCTTTTCACTTAATTGATTAAATTAGCCTAGCTATTTAATTAATTTCCTCATTTTCATTTATTAATCTAATTGACCTAGTTAGGTTAATTCATCTCTTTCATGCTAACATTTTGTCCTATTAAATTGAATAAATCAAATTATTTAATTTAATCCCTAAAGTCCTCTTATTTAATTAAATATCATATCACTTTCCCTTTTCATTAAATCACTTTATTTAATGAATATCATGTAATTCTTCTAAAAATTGCATAATTAACTTTGTTTTAATTATCAAATACTAATAAATCTAATTCCCCCACTTGCAAAGGAATATTCCAAGGGATTAAAACTTTGTTTTAATTTGCTAAATATCTATTTCCTTCTCCCATCTTTCTTCACTCATTTGAAAAAAAGAATATTCTTCCTTATAACAAACTCACAAGACTTCATGTGTAAGTTAACTTACAAGACTTCTTGTGCAAGTTTTGAAAGTGTGTTTGTTTGGATGAATGTGAGCCCTTGATTAAATATCATCTTGTATCCTCAACCCTTGATGGGAATCCATGATCCATGCCTCCATATTCCTTCCATATTGAACATTGATTAGCTTTTTCAATCTTAGCCCTTCATTTCTCATTTGTTCTCCTATAAATAGGTCATTATTTAGACACAAATGGATTCATCTTTTAACATCAAACTTATGCTGTTAAAATCACTCTTACTTGCACTCACATTTAGCATAATTTTAGCATATTTTAATTGCACCATATTAGCTTTGCTTCCATTAATGGCTTTCATGATAACATAGATGCATACATTTAGCTTATTTGTTAATTAAGATTTTAATCTTTTGAAGCTTGTATACATTTAGAGTAAATTTGCATATACCCATATCGACCATCTTAGCATATATCATGTTAATTTAGCATTTAAATCATGTTTTATCACATATCTCTCATCAGTTTCATCGATTCTCTTCAATAGAATTGATTGAAACAAGCTCATTATCCAAGGGATTGGGAAAGGGTTGCCATTCTACATCAATCCGACACCACTCCCCCAATAGGATAAGTTTCAATGTCTTAGATTAGAGGTTTGTCAAACTTTTATGATTTAGAATGCTAGTTTTAATGGCTTTTTTGTCTTTGTTTACAGTGAATGATCTTATTGGGATTGATGTTTAGTGGGTTAAATATGCTCAAATTCGTATGGAACAAGTGTAGTTAACCTATACTATGACATTGGTCACATTTTGGTGCTAGAAGGAGGGCATGAACTAATCAATCTGACAAATTTCTATTTAGATTTTTGTTTTCCTTATGTTTGCAAACACAACGATGTTTTTTTAGGCTAACTAGGTTTTGCAGGTTGGACGATAAAAGTTGAAGTGAAGAAGCATTCTCATCTTTAAATCTTATAATTGTAATAAGCGTTTGACGCTTTTGGGGCAATTATAACCCATCTATCATGATTTTTCATTTTATGCTTTAGGGCCACACTAATTTTCATTTGGGTTTAAAAAAATGCTCAAACAGGACTAAAATTGAACCCTCATTTCATCATTTTATTTTGGCTTAAAATTGAACAAGGCAACTTAACATTTCGTTTGGTGCTTAAAATGAAGTCATCTTAGCTTTAGGGGTTAAAATTAACGAGTGTTTTTTGTGTTTTGATTTACATCTTTGTTATTGAATGCGTATGCAATTCTTGCGCCACTCGATGATCTTGAGAAACATAAAAAATTCTTTAACACTCTGTATAATCACCTACATCTTTTTAAATTAAAAATGAACTCCTTGCTAGTGTAGGGAAAAGGCGTGGTGTGTGTTCTCTCCTTGTTTCATGCAAACTGTGATGATCGAACTATAAACGTACTTCCTTGCTATTATTTATCTTTAGAGGGTTTGCCTCCCCGCTTCAAAAAGAGGGAATGACCCAAGCAAAAACAAGCTAAATCCAAGCTCTTTCAAGCCGCTATATAAATAATGTGTTTGTGATGAAAGTAATAAAAAATAGGTGTGGATGCGTCATACCGACAAGTGTCACCCTTAGTATCCATGTGATACATTAAAATCTCTTCTTAGGAAGAGACTAGGAGGCCTCTTGATTCTCCATAATCTTGAGCTAATCTTGTCATGTGTATGACCACCTTGAATGAAAGCCCTTATTACGAACCAAATGTTTAGAAGCCAAAAACCTTTATGCTTGTTGGTGCAGGAACAATCATTCTGAAGCCGCCCCACATTTTACTATTCAATTGTTGAAATAGAAAAATCCTTAGAATCTTCGGATCTTCATGATTTTAAGATTTGGTGGTCCTGAGAAGTGTGTGTCATGGAGGGGAGCCAGTGTCGCCGAATCTCTAATTGTTCACATTGTCTTAGTGTTTGGAGAAATCCAAGTGGGAAACCAACAAGTAGTATCTTTTCAACCTAAGGTTGTAAATGCTTGTGAGTCAGTTTAATACTTTTCTTGGTTCCAAAACAATTACAAAAAAACATTCAAAATTTTCCTAAAAATTTCAAACCCTTTGGTCTAAGTATGGATACCCTTTGAAATAGCCTTGATATTAATGTTTTTCCTAAGGATTTCTATCCTTAGAGATTTATAAATATCTTGACTTATATCTCAATCCATACTTCCCAAAGTTAACATAGGCAACTATGGCTTCAACCTCGTGATTTTCACAAAATGGACCTTATGAAATTTATGATGTTTTTGACATAGACATTTAGTTTGAACCTAATCAACACAAGTGTTTGTGGTAAAAGAAACTCACTTAAGAAAGATAAATTGACAAATTGAACCCCACATGACCATTTGGTCTCTAATCACTCCGGTGGAACAACCAAACCTTACACCCGCTATCATACAAGGAAAACATTGCAAAACATTGAGCCCAAATTCTATTGTCAAAATTATTGGGTCCTATTTCCAAAATCATTTGTGTTCTATTTTACTAAAATCATTGTCCTTAGGATTTGATCACTTTAGAGGTATAGCATTTTTCTCACTACCTTGGTCTTGGAAAACAAAGGTTCATTCAAGGTCAACATTGGGTCAAACATTTCATCCACTCCATCAAATTTCATCCTTCACTTCACCAAACTTTGCAAAAAATTTTAATACACCAACACTTTTTGACTTAAACATCTATCAAACCAATCCTAACTTAGCTACTTTGTATGTGAAATGAATCCTTTTCCATGCACTTAGTTAAGTTAGTTATCATCTTTGAACTAGTTTATCTTGAAGGTCACGAGTCTACCCTAAAGATTTCCAAGTTCATAAACATCCTTTATCCAAACATCAAAACATCAAACCTAAGTCAAAAGTGTTGTCCCAAAATATTTGCAAAGATCACTCCCCATATCATTCATATTTTCATCTCCCACTACCATCATTGCTCCAAAAAGACTTAGAGAGTCCCTTTTACCTAGATTTGAGTCAACTAGAGAGTTCAAACATTACAAATATCAACACAACTCTCCCAAAGGTGACCCAAAATTTATGGTAAAAACAAGATCACAACACAAGAGAATCATGGAGAAAACCAAATTCACATTTACCTTAAGTGATCCCAATCCTCAAGAATTTGATCCAAGAAGTCAAGTTACCCCATCACAACAACCCTCATCTCCATTAGGGCCATATGAGATAGAAGATGTCACAAACAATCCATTTGGACTTACTAGGGAAGAAATCATGGAACATCAAGCCTTAGAAAATGTAACTCCAATTTCCCCATCTTTTGTTGCACAAAACTTGACACAAGGCTTAACTCAATATACGAATCAACCAACTCCATCCCTTGTGCCAAGTCGACTCTTAACATCTAGTCTTGCAACTAGGCTAGGAACCAACCTGGGTCTCACTTCATGTCTAGGAACAAACACAACTATGGGTATTCACAACATGACCATTCCATTAACTGCCAACCTTCCCCAAAACACAAGTTGGACACCTACATTTGGAAAACCACTTACATTCCATGACGCCACAACAACCTCAACATTTCGAGTGCAACCTGTATACACCTGAAAATGGTCATCACATTCAATTAATTAAATACAACCCATTTGATTAATACTTCAACTACATATAAATAAAGTCTTACTTTATTTATATTGTTCACTCTCCTTTTAATTCTCCTAATTCACATTCCTCTAAATTAAATAAACAAAAAACCCTAAACATGTTTATTTGATTAATCTTCCCTAACCTTGATTGAGAATTAGAGCACATTTCTACAAAAAAAATTATGTGCCACCTCATAAAGGTCACGTGAAAATAAATAAGCCTAATTATTAATTGGAATTATCCTCACACACTTCCACCAATAAGAAAAAGCACATGGCTTTATTCCCCCACACTTCCAACAAACTTGGAGCACATGGGTCTTTGTTTCAAACACTTGGAACCTCATACATTTGGCATGCTTCCAATTGGTCAAGGGATTCTCTTCACACACATGGCATGTTGCCCTTGGTCAAGGGGACAACATCCTGATTCCTTTCATCTCCACCGTCTATCTTGTCTCCTTTGAATTTGAACCGTTGATAGGTGCCACCGCACAAAATGCTTGAAAAACTCTATAAATACACCCCTTATCCTTTACATTATCATCCACCTTTTAAGAAATGTTGCAATGCTATTTTGAAATACAAATTGGAATAGTGTTATAATGCCATTTTCCATCCACACTTTGAGTATTGTTAGCATGCAGGTTTTTCGTAGGAGCTTGGAGCTTTCAAGGAGTCTTATACTTAGCCTGCATATCATGTGTTACTTTGCATTCTCATCTTAGATTAATTAATTGCTTCATAGTTACATTTTATCATCCTCATTGCATCATAGTTACATTTTAGGTTAGTTTGTTTTATGTTTGAATTTGAGCTTATGCATAATCATGGATAGTTCACTATAGTTTCATATCATCTTACTCATCTACACATCTTCATCTATCATCAACATCATCCTTCATTTATCGTTGCATCCATTATCCTTTCCATCATTTTGTTCCATTTAGAAGCATACCACTAATCATTCCAGCACACATTTGCACATAGAAATCATCTTAGCTTGCATACTAAGCATCAAATCTCGTTTTCTAGGTAGTCATTTTAACAACCTTTGTGCCCATAGAAATCTGAGGGCCAAATAGTTAAATAAATCCCTAGAATTAGAGAACAATGATACATATTTAAAAGGTTTGATTGTATTACGAATAGATTAGCTTTACTTGTTTCAAACTTTGAATGTAAATCGTATCATTAAGGTTTGTGTTGAAATTAGAATAACTCACTCTACACATTCGACACACGCACACAACCATCTTCATCATCACCACAAATACCCCAAATATGCCTAATGTTACACAAGGTAATGTGGACCAAGTGCCTCAAGTAGGAAAACAAGGGAAAGTTAACACTCTCACATAAAGTCAACCCTTGACAAGTAGCTCCAACAACCTCATTGACACATCAAAACAAGTGGTTACCCAAGCTACCCAAGTTAATCCACCATCCACATCAAACCCATCTATCATTGACCCAAATCAAAACAACACCTTGGTTACAAATCCCATCAACCAAGGTAATACCTTGATCCCACCTCAAATACAACAAGGGAACCCCCTACCCTTTGGTCAAGGGAACCCTTTCAATCAATTACAAGGTCTTAATGTGTCATTACCATCGCAATACCAAATGGCACCAACATCATCTTTTCCCTTGGACCCACATGTCATGCAAAATGAAATGTCACCTCAATCTTACATTCCTCCATCCCAATCCACTATCTTGCAAGGGATGTTAAACCGAGCGAACCCCCAACCTCTCATCAACAATCTACAACCTGCACAAAACATCAAATACCCAAAACCCATCGCAGATGTCCCAACCACTGATTGATCCTACATTGCAAGCACATGCCTTAGCTTTACAACAAGCACAACAAACTTACCAACAAGCAGTCCAACAAGAAGAAGAAGAAGAATAAGTAGCCCTAGTAATACAACAACAACAATAACAAGCAACGTTAGTTGCACAACAACATCAACAACAAGTAGTCTTAGCAGTACAACAACAATAGTAGCAACAACAGGAAGTAGCCTTAGCAACACAACAACAACAACAAACACAACAACAAGCAACCCTAGCAGCACAGTAACAACAACAACATCAAGCAACCTTGGCAGCACAATAAGCAGCCCTAGTAGCTCAACAACAACAACAAGCTCAACAATATTCCCAACAACAACAATTGTTGGCACAACAACAACAAAAACAATAGGGTTTATACTATAACCCCCAACAAAACATCATGTCAAATCAAACATGTTAGGAACATATATGCCTACACCATCATTGCCATATCCCACACCACCATACAACACCTCATCATACCAGAATCCCATCCCACAATACACAACATATGTTCCTCCACCTAGTCCACCAGACGATATGGCATGACAACTCAAAGCATTAACACAAGAAATGCAGGATCTCCAGATGGGCAAGATGAAGAAGCCCCATACACAAAACTTATGTCCATATCCATTCAATCGAAACATCACAATGGTACCGTTCCCTCCCAGTTTTGAAATCCCCAAATTCGATAAATACGAAGGGAGAGGAAGACCTGTGGACCATGTCAAATAGTTTAATGTCATATGTATGGAGGTTGCCTATAATGAGTCTTATTTGATGCACCTTTTCTCGCGAATTTTAACAAGTCCTATCATGGATTGGTTTTCTCCATTCCCTCTAGGCATCAAAAATTTCCAAGAAATCATTGACAAATTCATAGATCACTTCTCTTTCAATCTTGACATGGATGTAAGCTTAGAAGAGTTGTATACTCTCAAACAAAATAAAGGAGAATCTTTCACCAATTTCTTGCAATGATGGAGGCAAAGAGCTAGTAAAAGCAAGTGGCCACTTCCTGATGGACAAGTGGGCATTATCATAGCAAATCTAGATCCAAATTTATCCTCTCACTTGAAAATGCAGTGCATCACATCTTATAACAAGCTTGTCCCTAGATTCCTTAACATCAAGAGAGCCCTAATATCACAAGGAAACACACAAGTGTATAAAGACAATCACCCATCCACTAGTTTTAATGAAAAGCCCCACTATTGGGCCAAGAAAAAGAATCTTACTAGTGATGGTGTTGTTGATGTAAAGGTACTCTTAACTGCTCCTAGGCAAGCAAACACCCAAACCGTGAATACACAACAACCATACATGTCATTGTCAAACAATCAAACAATGATCAACGCTACAAACACTCAATGGGGACAAGAAAGAACAAAAAATGATCCCAAGCGACAATTAATTCCCTTAGGGGAACCTATGGAGGATGTATTGATGTAGTTGATACAGTCTAACCTTATCACACTCCTAGATTTTTCAAACTATCAAGAGCCACAAGTCAAACCTCGTAGCTATAGATACGATCATTTTTGCGAATTCACCTATACAAAGGTCATAACACACAAAATTGTTTTAGAATCACACATCTAATAGAAGATCTTATTGAACAAGGAGACATTCATGTTGATCAAAAATATGGGAATGAAGATCTAAAAATGTACACAAACCTTATGCCAGATCATACAAAAGAGATTTAGGAAAGGCCTCAACCTCAAAAAACATAAACAATACCTATGATACCACGAAGACATATTTATTTATCACAACATGAGGAATTAGACGCACATCAAGAAACTATTTTAAAACAAAGTCCAAACCTATCAATAGTGTTTAGCACTATTTTATACCATAATGACATCAAGTGGATATCATATTGTAATATCTCTCCCACATATGACTCAATGATTGGGTATGTTGAAGAAATTCCAAATGAGCCAGAAGTATCCTTTGTTGCACCCATACCCACAAACTATAGCGAAGAGTCTTTTACCGATGATATATCATCCACCCAAGGATCATGTCAAGAGGAGGCTCTTGAGGATAACGAAAGTTACTTCGAACCAAGTCAAGATCAAGAACAACTATCCCCATAGTTTCACCAAGAACTAAGGGACATCTTTCAAACCATTTTGAACTCCAAAGATG
>VDFB02016717.1:0-39048 GCA_007258455.2 Sequoia sempervirens | reverse complement strand
TTTTTGCTCATCCCTCTTTCTATATAATGGGAGGGATTTTCATTGTAAATTATTTTTTAGCCTTTTGCAATGAAGTGCTGCCCTTTTGTAAGCAAATTTGTGAAACTTTGCGTTCATGCTTTGTGAATGAGATTCGATTAATAAAGAAAAGGATTGCAAGCCAAACTTTGCGTTGGATTCGATACTTTTGTGAGTTAATCTTATTTGGTAGTGATTAGTTCGAAGAATTTGAAAGACTCTAAGTAGTTTATGTAAACTTTGTGTTACATCTATTATTTAGATTGCATTGTTATTTCTGTTTATCATTGGTTGAATGATCTACAAGACTTTGTGCTTGTAATCATTCATGCTCATGCATGTTCTGGTTGAGTGATCTACAAGACTTTGTGCTTGTAACGTCAGGTGGCTGGGATTGATACTTTGTTGGATGATCTACAAGACTCTTGTGCTTGTAATCGCTCATGTGGCCGCTCAAGAATTGCCAGCGCCTGCAAAGACTGCTTCTTAACGTGCAAACCCGGTGACGCCCATCCAACATCGATAAAGCCACTTTAAATCCACTTTGTGCCTTCGTGAGCTTTCCCTTTTTTACTTTATTTGTTTGTTATTAATCACTTCGGTATCTCTACGCTTCGCTTTGTGAGATAGAGATATTGGTATTACTGCTAGTTGTTCGTTTAAGTTATCAAGAATTCTGAACTTCCAACAAGTGAAGCATTGTAAACATCTTCTCTGAAAAAAGAGAGAAGGATGAATGTAACACACCCCCCCCTCCGTGAATTGCGTGTACATTTTGTAATTATCTGTTTGATTTCTACTATCGCTTCGCAAGGAAGGGCGCCTCCCCTTCGATTCACATCTCACATAGCTGTGGCTGAAGTTCAAGTTGTGTAATCTATCGAAAGTTGATTACATAATTTTCACCCAACAGTTTTTTGGCGACTCCGCTGGGGACACGATACGCATTCTAAAGCCTCATGCTTTCGTTTGAAGTATACCTGTGTCCTTTTCTATTGTAATTTATTTTCTTATAAGTTTTTCAAGATTTCACCAAGGACATGTAAATGGCTGCTCAAGGTCCTTGGGGAAATGCTTTTGGTCCGTTGAGCCTAGTTCTACCCCTACATGCTCTTCCTGAAGGCTCACGGAAGAACTTTCCCAAGTTTTTTAGTGATGGACAACATCCTGATGAGCACGTTGCTGCTTTCTACATTGCTTGTGGAGTTCATGGTGTTGAATACGAAGATGTATCTATAAGGCTGTTTGTGGAGACTCTCCAAGGCGTTGCTGCAGATTGGTTTTATCATTTGGCGCCAAGTACCATCACAAACTGGGCAACTCTCATAGCCAAGTTTGAAGGAAGGTTCAAGCCTCCTGAAGACGCTCATGCTTTGTTGGCTCAGCTCACCCAGTTGAAGAAGGAATCTCACATGCCCATGCGTGAGTTCATTGCTCACTTCAACAAGTTGACACGAAGAATTCCAACTGTTGCTCAACCTACAGCTGAGAATTTGAAATGTTTCTTTGTAAATGCTCAAGTGCCTGAGGTTGGTTTCCTATTGAGAAGAGCAGCCCCATCTACTCTTGCAGTTGTGCAGACCTTGGCGACAAAAATTGAAGATGATCTCATTCTTGCTGGGCAAATAAAAATTGACTCAGATGAATCTGAAGAAAGCTCTTCTTTGGAGTTATTTTCTTCCATCACAAGGAGGGATCCTATGGTGCAAAGGTTGGCAAATGAGCTATTTGACCTCAAAAAGCAGTTAGCTCAAGGCATGTTTTCTGTGCCTTGTCAGGACATACCAAGGAGATCAATTTCAAATGCTGCTCATAATTTTGCTGTTGGTAATCAACACAAGTTATCTTCACCTCCAAAGAGGCTTGCTCTTGAGGTACCATTAGTAAAAGGAGCAGTGAAGCATCCTGACTCCGATCCAAGTGATCTCGCTATTCTCTTCCGAGAAAAGGAAGTAGACATAGCTGGCGACTCCCAATTCTGGTTTATGCAGTCTCAGAAAGCCATTGATGAAAAGCAGGACGATGAAAGTCATTTTGCTGAAATTCAAGTAAATGAAGATGATCTTGTCTTGAGATCTCAAAAAATGGACATGCATGCAGATTTCAGTCAAGTTGAAAAGAATGCATTTGTGTCACGTGAGGACTTTCTTATAAATAATTCAGATTTTCCCAAGTTTGAAGATGGTGAACATCATATTGAGGTATGCAGTGCAGTCATATGTTCATTTGGATCACATGAAGGAGATCATTCCGATCAGCATGAGGTTGCCATGGTTGATGAATCAGTTGTTCAAGTAACAACTGGTAAGAAGGATTCAATCTTTGACAGATCAAGGGAATGTCCCATAAGACATCTTGCTTGGTTGGAGGCCAATGGGAAGACAGAGGTTCCACTTGCTAGGAAACGAGATTATGATATATCATGGGACAAATTTAAAAGTGAGCGTTGTTGGTATGATAGTGAGATCAATTCCTTGATCTTCATCATTACTAATTTCATTCTCATGACCAATGGATGTGATGAGCCCTGCTGGCTCAAACTTCAAACCCTTGTCTTTTTATTTATCTTTTTGTGTTTTACGTTTTTTAGAGAAGAGTTTCTAGAGAGAAATAGAAGGGGCGCACAACATAAATGCTTATAAAATGTAAATCTAAGCTAATTTAAGCGAATTGAAATTACAGAAGGTAATAAATAAGCTCAACAATGGATTCAGAACTTGTAGAAACCCTAGTTCCCCTGATTTTTGCTTCTGACTGAGTTTTGGTGTGTTTTTGCAAATTTTGATTTTTTTGACGTTTTGAGGTTTTTGAACAATAAATGAAGAATGCGATTTTTGCTTGAAAGAAGGTAATAAATTTAAATAAAATAAATCTATCCTGATAACAGTAGTATTTGATGCCAATACGAATACCAGTCTATTATTTGTCCTTCTGGAATGATTACAAAATTGTTCTACAGACATGCAATATAGAATAATGATTTTTATTGTAAAAACCTGGTATTTCTGCAACAGCTGAAGGTACAGATTTGGTACGGCTGCATTAATGAACTTCTTCTCCTCCTGTCTGGTAACCTCCAAAGCCTTCTGGAACCCCAGCGCCCTTAATGATGCAATGTGGAAGTCAAGTAAATAGGCGTTTCTCTTGCTTGGAAAAGTACGGCTGTGTGAAGAGGTATGGCCTGCTGTACAGTGGTATGGCTGAGCAGCAACAACATTTATTAAATGTACGGCCTCCAAAATAAATGTCTAAACCCTCTGGAATGGTGCGCCCTGAAGAATAAATGACTTCTGAAAGAATAAACTCTCTGTAACTCTGTAAATAAACAATCTCTGAAGCTCTGTGATTCCTCCTGAATGAAGAAACCTCTGCTGCAATAAATCAAGTGTTATTTCACACCCTCTGAATTGCTTCCGATGGAGATGGCTCATTCCCCAAGGAATTCGAACTTGAAACCCTAAAGTCTCTTGCTCAGATCAAAGTTGATCAATCTCAAAATCAATAATCATCATAATGGCACAAAACCCAATGCAAAAGCACTATATCTCTCAAAAGTGCGATTTCCTCAATAATAGGGTTTTAATAAAATATTCAACTTTTAATCTTTTAATTTCTCCATAGTCTCAGCCAAATATTTTATAATAATTTATAATGATCAATTTGGCCCCTTCTGATGATGGCAACCCCCTCAAGAATAATCACTTAAGTTATAATTTAATATTATAACTTTATATTATAATCATCAAATAATTAATATTTAATTAATATAATTAAATATTAATATCTCCCTCGTTACTCATCCGATGACTGATCCGTCTGAAGCTGATGAACACTGGTGATTCTGAACACGCCAAAGCCATACTGCTAAAAATAGCAACTTCTGCAAGAAGTCTCCAATCGAGCCCAAACGAAAGCCTACTGATCAACTTCGCCAACTGAAGCTAAGCCAAGCTCCCAAAATGACCCTCTATCCAGTCCATTAGCCTACAAGGGTCGTATGATAGGCCAATCCTGTGCTCCGAGAGATGTCACTGAGAAGGGGACATGACAGAACTCATAAACATACCCGAAAGCTCCCAGATTATTTATTTAAGAAATGAAGTCCAGTTTGCCAGCCAAGATGGAGAAATCTGGCAAAATCCAGTGTAGGAAGCTACAGAAAGTGAAATCCAACCCAGAAACTGAGGCAAATGAGAAGTATATGCTAGACGCCAAGAAAGGTGAAGAGAAACCCTCAAACTGGAAGGCGTTTCTCCTTGAAAACCCAAACGCCCTTGCACAAATAGCCACGCACTTCAAGCAAAAAAGCCCAAATCTCAACTCTGAAGGTACGACCATGATGTCAAATGCCTGCCATGATGAAAGAAGGTCGCCATCTCCACAAACCCTCCTGTCTCTGATCAAGAACTCAACAAAACTCTGATAAAGCACAATAGAACCTCTGTATGAAGCTCTCAGAAACTGCACAAATTCGACTGGTCTCTCACAGTCTCAAAAGTGCTTAACACTGAAGAGATTTTGTTCTCCAATGGAAGATTGCTCAAAACCCTGATCACAAGTGAAAGCACAAGAAAAATGTCCAAGGCAAAGTTGAAATATTCAAGAAGTGAATTTCTCATTGCCAAAATGCCTTATATGCAAAAAGGCACGAATTTCAAGAAAGATATGCCCTTTTCAAGAATTAAATCTTTTAAAATATATTTCAGTCTTTTCCAATAGTCTTGACTTAAATACTTGGGCGCCACTTTAATATTTTAAGTGATTTAAATTTTAAATCACCTTTATGGAATATTTAAGTGATATAAAATATATAAAGTCAATTTGACTTTATAATAAAGCATTAAGTTAATTAATTAACTCAAATCACTTAAAAATCCATAACTCTCTCAAAACTTCAAATATTCCTGTGCCGTCAGAAGCTGTCAACTCCTGAACTGCTAACGCCTGCTGTGAACCAATCACTGAGCTCTGAAGATGAGAACGATCAACTCCTCCAGAAAACACCACTAACCCTCTAACCAATCCAGCTAGCCCACAAGGGTCCAAGAAAGGGCTAACACACTGTTCCCGAGAACTGACTAGAGCGGGGACATCACAGTCCGCCCTCCCCGAATTTGCTTGCCCACAAGCAAACTCAAAGCCGGATGCTGAAGAATACTGTCACTCTCCCAAGTAGCATCCTCTGTCGGTAGATCTTTCCACTTTACCAAGTATTCCCTAATAACCCGCCTCCGAAGGTGATGCTCTCTGGAATGCAGAATGGCCTCAGGTATCAAAATCAATTTCCCCTCATCATCCAGGGGTGGTAAATCAATAGGAGTCACCTGTTGTCCCAATGCCTTTTTGAGGCGCGAAACATGGAACACATTGTGAACCTTACTGTCCACCGGATGATCTAACTCATAAGCCACTTCACCGACACGTTTGACAATCCTGAAAGGTCCATAGTATCGCGGCTTAAGTTTCTCGGCGCCCTTCTTACGAAGGGTGGACTGCCTATAAGGCTGAAGCATCAAATACACCAAATCATCGATCTCAAAAGATCGCTCCACTCGCCTCTGATCAGCAAATTGCTTTTGCTGATTTTGAGCTTTCTGAATATTCTCCCTGAGTGCTCTCATAATGTCCTGGTTCTCCTACAATAGATCTTTCCACTCGCCTTTGTCGGTAGATCTTTCCACTTTACCAAGTATTCCCTGATAACCCGCCTCCAAAGATGACGCTCTCTAGAATCCAGAATGGCCTTAGGTATCAAAATCAATTTCCCCTCATCATCCAGGGGTGGTAAATCAATAGGAGTCACCTGTTGTCCCAATGCCTTTTTGAGGCGCAAAACATGGAACACATTGTGAACCTTACTGTCCACCGGAAGATCTAACTCATAAGCCACTTCACCGACACGTCTGACAATCCTGAAAGGTCCATAGTATTGCGTCTTAAGTTTCTTGGCGCCCTTCTTACGAAGGGTGGACTGCCTATAAGGCTAAAGCATCAAATACACCAAATCATCGATCTCGAAAGATTGCTCCACTCGCCTTTGATCAGCATATTGCTTTTGCTGATTTTGAGCTTTCTGAATATTCTCCCTGAGTGCTCTCATAATGTCTTGGTTCTCCTGCAATAGATCACCAGCACTGGGTACTCTGTTGTCACTCAGCAATAAATCTAGAAAACTCGGAGCATCATATCCATATAATGCTCGGTAAGGTGTCATCTGAATGCTCATGTGATGAGTGGTATTGTAGCAATACTCACAAAGGTATAACCACCTCACCCATGCCTTCTGCTGCCCTGAACTGTAATTCCGCAAGTATCCTTCCACCCATTTGTTGACTATCTTAGTCTGCCCATCTGTCTGTGGGTGGTAGCTGGTACTCGGAGTGAGTTCTGTCCCGGGAAGTTACTCATAAACCTGCTGCCCCTGTCACTGACTATACTCCGAGGCAAATCGTGCAACCTGAATACCTCTCGAAAGAACAAATCCGCCACCTGGGTAGCTATGTGTGTAGTAGTGATTGAGAAGAAATGTGCATACTTCGTCAATCGATCTACCACCACAAAAATGTTGTCTTTCCCTTGAGCTTTCAGCAAGCCCGTAATAAAGTCCATAGACAAGAATTCCCACTTCCTCTAAGGGATAGGAAGCGGCTGGAGTAAACCTGCAGGGTATGTATGTTCTTGCTTGTTCTGCTGACAAACAAGGCATTCCCTGACATACTGAAGAACAAATGATTTGAGACCCTTCCAAGAGAATCTCTCCCATACCTGCCTGTAGGTCTTAAAGTAACCGGGATGTCCTGCCATGGGTGAATCATGAAAAGATCTCAATACTTTGTCCCTCATCTCAGAACCAGGGACTAGTAATATCCTCCCTTTGTAAATGATAAGATCATCTACAAGTGAGTATCTGTCATCCTGTACTGTCCCATCTACTATGCTAGAAGCCCATGGGTTCTTAGCATATTCCGCTACTATCATATGTCTCCAGTCCTCTGCAATCTGTGTAATGGAGCTCAAGTGTGGACGGCGGGATAGCGCATCAGCAACCACATTCTGAGTGCCCTTGACATAGGAGATATCAAAATCATAGGACTGAAGTTTGCTGACCCATTTCTACTGTCTTTCGTTCAAATCCCGCTGCCCAAGGAAATGTTTTAAACTATTGTGGTTGATTTTAACACAGAATTTACTACCAACCAAGTATTGCCTGAATTTGGCCATGGCATGCATGATGGCCAACATTTCCTTGTCATAGATGCTAAAGCTCCTCTCAGGACCTCTCAACTTCCTGCTCTCGAAAGCTATAGGATGTCGGTCTTGCATGATGACTGCACCAATTCCCTCACCACTGGCATCACAATGTAACTCAAAAGGTCTGGTGAAGTCCGGCCAAGCCAAAACTGGACATGTAGTCATGAGAAGTTTGAACTTCTCAAAGCATGCCTGTGCTAGTGGTGTCCACACAAAAGCACCCTTCTTAGTCAAATCAGTTAGTGGCGCAGCATGCCGCGAGAATCCACTAACGAACCGACGATAGAAGGCACATAATCCTACGAACCCCCTGAGCTGTGTCAATGTCTCAGGTGTAGGCCAATCGATGATAGCTCGAACTTTCTCTGGATCCATGTTGACTCCCTCTCCACTGATGATGTGTCCCAGATACAAAGGCTCAGCCATGCCTAAAGCACACTTGGAATCCTTGGCGTACAAGGACCCCCTGTCAAGTATGCTCAGTACCTCATCCAGGTGGACCATGTGTTCCTCCCATGATTTACTATAAACTAGGATGTCGTCAAAGAACACCAATACATATTTCCTCAAGTGAGGATGGAAAACCCTGTTCATAGTAGACTAAAATGTGGCAGGAGCATTGGTTAACCCAAAAGGCATAACCAAGAAGTCGTAGTGTCCACAGTGACATCTGAATGCGGTTTTCTCTATGTCCTCTCGGACTCAGATCTGATTATAACCTGTCCTCAAATCAATCTTTGAGAAGTAGCAAGCTCCATGAAGCTCGTCTATCAACTCATCAATCCGTGGTATAGGATACCTGTTCTTAATAGTCCTCCTGTTGAGCATTCTGTAGTCAATACACATTCTGAGTGTACCATCCTTTTTCTTCACCAAAACAACCGATGAAGCAAAGGGTGACTTACTCGGCCTGATGTGCCCCATAGCTAAAAGTTCTTTGATGGTCTTTTCAATTTCATCTTTCAAGCGTTTAGGGTGCCGGTAAGGAGTGATCATAATAGGTTTTGTGCCCTCATCCAGTTCTATGATATGTTCAATACCTCTATCAGGAGGTCTACCTGGTGGAATAGCACTGAAAACCTTTGCATGTTTGATTCGAAGTTCCTGCACATCTGGATGGTAAGAAGAAGCTTGCTGCTCCAACTATGAAGGCATTAACTTGCACTCTGCTGCCCAATCTACCATATCATGCCGAATCAAACGTTCCATTCTACGGAGTGAAATTTCTTTCACATTGCTGTCCTTGATGGCTTTAAGAACATGATTTGTGCCATCAACTTTGAATTTCATCTCCATGTCATGCAAATTAAGTGTGAACTCTCCTATCGCATGAAGCCACTTCATGCCGAGAACTATATCTATTCCTCCCATGTTCACAACATAGTAATTTGCCTTAAACTCAAAGTTATTGAGTTTCATGGGCAAGTCTGGTATCATCCTCTCGCAATTGAGAGTGTATCCATCTGCAACCTTCACACGAATGCCTTCAAATTGCTGAGTTTGAATTCCCCGTTTCTCCACTAACCGTTAATAAATAAAGTTGTGGGTTGCACCTGTATCTAGAAGAGATATGACCCTTTGACCAGCTAGGATCCCATGGAGTCTGAAAGATCCCTCTCTCTGCATGCGGGACATATGAGCATCCTGTAACTCAGTTTCTACTACAATTTCTGCCTCATTTTCTGATTCTTCTCCATCTGTATCATAGATTGGAGCTTGCTGATCAGAAAAATCAGTCAACGTTTCTCCCTCATAAAACCACTCCATGTGCCTGTTTTGCCCTTTAGGTTTGAGGGGGCAGTCATGATTAAGGTCATACGGACCCTTGCAGTAAAAACACAGTTTCCTTCTTCGAAGATCATTCATAGTTTCACAATCCAATGGTGCTGCATATTTCTTCTTTTGATCAGCATTATCAGCCTTTTTTGGATCTGATTTATTATTTGTGTATGAGGTAGAAGGTTTCAAGCCAAATTGCTTACGAGGTGTAGTAAGCTCCATATTGCGAGCTTTCCTCATGGCCTCTTGTAGTGTAGGCGGATCAAATGCCTTGATCCATCCTTTCATGGGCTCGAAAAGACTCTCAATGAAGAGTATAATCAGCCTCCTCTCAGAAATGCCTGTCACCATAACTGACAATCTCTGAAACTCTCCAATATATGATTCCAAACTACCTAGTTGTTTCAATTGTGCTAGGTCTCTGAAAAATAGTTCAGGATCACGTTTGTCAAACCTCTCTACTAGTCTATCTGTGAACTCCTTATACAAAGTAATCCGGTCATGGTGAAGAGTAGTCATGCCATGAATCCACCAGTCATGAGCCACGCCATCAAGGTGAAGTGCTGCAAATCGAATGGCATCCTCCTCAGGCATGGGACGTAATGTCAAGAATGTGTCCAGCTTACTGACCCAGGCACATGCTGTAACTCTACCACTGCCATCAAGGTTCGCCAAGGTAAGCTTATTGGTAGCCTGTCTAAGATCATTCTGCTTGTATCTAGGTCTCCTGTCATTCCTGCTTCTGGTGTGTTCTCTCTTCTGGCTCATGAATCTATTGAAGTTAAGGTGCTCCTTAACTCTCGGTGGCAATGCATCCCATTCATCATGCATAACCATGATGTTATATGCAAAGTTTATCTCACCACCCTGTTCAAGCTCATCCTCTTCATCAACATTGTTTCTAGTAAAAATAGGACAAGTAGCTCTCTCAAAGGTGCGAGTTGGAACAATGTTTCTATGGGGTTCGCCATGAATACTGCCTTCTCGATCACGATCTTGATTCTGTCCCCTATGAAGTGTCAAATTTTGAACATTTGTGCTGAGCTGCTGGAGAATATTCGCCACCTGTTCTTGTCCTGCAACCATGCCTCTGAGCACATCTCTGGCTTCTCGGTCCTCGTCGATGAGATGATTCCTATGAGAACCTTCTCCTTCCCTGTCAGCCATATTATCCAAACCTATTTCCTCCTCCTGTTCTTCAAATGGAAATGCTGGAAATGGATTAAAATCACCTCTTTGATATTCATGACCCTTGCGTGAGTAGTACCTGTCAAATCTATTCGGGTGTGACCGCATAGAATCTACTAACCCCACAAGCTGGCAGGATCAGTGCTCTGATACCACTGTGATGAGCCCTGCTGGCTCAAACTTCAAACCCCTGTCTTTTTATTTATCTTTTTGTGTTTTACGTTTTTAGAGAAGCGTTTCTAGAGAGAAATAGAAGGGGCGCACAACATAAATGCTTATAAAATGTAAATCTAAGCTAATTTAAGGGAATTGAAATTACAGAAGGTAATAAATAAGCTCAACAATGGATTCAGATTTCATAAACATACCCGAAAACTCTCAGATTATTTATTTAAGAAATGAAGTCTAGTTTGCCAGCCAAGATGGAGAAATCTGGCAAAATCCAGTGTAGGAAGCTACAGAAAGTGAAATCCAGCCCAGAAACTGAGGCAAATGAGAAGTATATGCCAGACGCCAAGAAAGGTGAAGAGAAACCCTCAAACTGGAAGGCGTTTCTCCTAGAAAACCCAAATGCCCTTGCACAAATAGCCACGCACTTCAAGCAAAAAGCCCAAATCTCAACTCTGAAGGTACGGCCATGATGTCAAATGCCTGCCATGATGAAAGAAGGTCGCCATCTCCACAAACCCTCCGGTCTCTGATAAAGAACTCAACAAAACTTTGATAAAGCACAGTAGAACCTCTGTATGAAGCTCTCACAAACTGCACAAATTCGACTGGTCTCTCACAGTCTCAAAAGTGCTCAACACTGAAGAGATTTCGTTCTCCAATGGAAGATTGCTCAAAACCCTGATCACAGGTGAAAGCACAGGAAAAATGTCCAAGGCAAAGTTGAAATATTCAAGAAGTGAATTTCTCATTGCCAAAATGCCTTATATGCAAAAAGGCACGACTTTCAAGAAAGATACGCCCTTTTCAAGAATTAAATCTTTTAAAATATATTTCAGTCTTTTCCAATAGTCTTGACTTAAATACTTGGGCGCCACTTTAATATTTTAAGTGATTTAAATTTTAAATCACCTTTATGGAATATTTAAGTGATATAAAATATATAAAGTCAATTTGACTTTATAATAAAGCATTAAGTTAATTAATTAACTCAAATCACTTAAAAATCCATAACTCTCTCAAAACTTCAAATATTCCTGTGCCGTCAGAAGTTGTCAACTCCTGAACTGCTAACGCCTGCTGTGAACCAATCATTGATCTCTGAAGATGAGAATGATCAACTCCTCCAGAAAACACCACTGACCCTCTAACCAATCCAACTAGCCCACAAGGGTCCAAGAAAGGGCTAACACACTGTTCCCGAGAACTGACTACAGTGGGGACATCACAATGGAACAAAAGGGTGTTGTGTAAAATATTTACAATATATGGCTTGCATATATAGGATGTGACTAGTGGCATTAAAAGACTACTGGAAAGGGGTATTACTTATCAAGAAACAAAACAAAATGCTATATAAAGTATAGCTTTCAAAGATAATTCTAGCTCATCCTAATTAAGTTAGACTGATTTCTTTCTTATTACTATAGACATTGCTTGACACATCTTCCTATCTATGATCATACTTCTTAAGGGGAATTTTAATTGGAATTTTTTTTCTTTCATTTGTTCATAATATATTGAAATAAATGAACAAAGATTGCATTAGCATTCTGCATCTGTATTTGTACTAAATTTTCGAGTACCTTTTAAATGAGTGCTCTGGTAGATGACCTAATTTCATAGTTTTTTATGGTGGTTTGAATAATAAGATTAGTTATCCACAGAATATTTTTCCAGGAATACATATTTTTTGATGTAGCACATCCAAGTTCCAACAATTTTCCAAATGGATTCCACTGGTGCATGTCTTAGCTGCTTACAAGTTTGTAGATTAGAAAATCTTAAATTCAGAGTTCTACACATTAATCTTGACGTCTTAGGCTATTCAAATGAACATCACTGTAGCAGAATCTAACTGCTGTATTTTTGCTCTTTATTTCTCGTGGATGAATCCTATTTACAACAGTGCATCATTTCATTCCACGTAGAAGGTTAATAAAACTGGGACGTGTCTTCACAGTAGCTGGAGCTACAGGATGTAGTGTCTGCAAATAAATTTCATCAGCATATTAATATGATAAAACTACAAAGATACTATTTTGCAAATATTAGAAAAGATATTTCTTTGACATGGTGGGTGGAGAGGGTGAAGGGAGGCAGAGAGGGTTCATGATATTTTCTTCTTCCTTTTATGAAATTTAGTTTCTCTTTTCCTTTTGTTATAGGTCAGGATTTCAGCTATTCGAACTCTCTTCCAATCTCTTAGCAGTCACGGGCATAAGTTATCAACTGATATGTGGGAGCATTGCCTTTGGAGACTTGTGTTTCCTCTTCTTACAGATGTACGGCATTTGGTGAGTAATGAAATTGTTGCCTTCTTGATACTTGCCGTCATACGAAATGTAGAGATACTTGTTTTAGTTTATTCAAGATATGCTTGGGCCCTAATATTTCTACAGGCTGCAACTTCTTCAAAAGATGAGTGGCAGGGAAAGGAATTAGGTATGCGAGGGGGAAAGCCAGTTCACATGCTTATTCATCACAGGTAAGTAGGATCAAAATATTCAATAATGTTATAGAGATGTCTGAGGTTCTTGACATCCACCACGTCAGTCTTGAGTGAAACACTACTAGAGTAGATCTTTTCATTCTTTCTTATTTTTCATATGAATGCAATAATTTGGCAGCCGTAATACGCAACAAAAACAATGGGATGAGACTTTGGTGGTGGTGTTAGGTGGAATGAGCCGTCTGTTACGACCTTTCTTCCCTTTTCTTCGAACCCTAGACAATTTCACAACAGGTGAGTGCATGCTTGAGCTTTAAAGTACACGTTATCTGAAATTCTGTTTTGATTAAGAATTCAAAGATTGATTTCTAGCACAAAGAATGAAACTTTGGCAGGTTGGGAGTCATTGCTGATTTTTATTCAAGAAAGCATCTTAAGTGGGAGCAAAGAAGTTGCTCTTGCAGCTATTAACTGCTTACAAACTGTGCTGCTTGCTCACTGTTTGAAGGTACTATTAGACATGTGCTTTAGATATTTAACTGTCAGAAAAGTTTGTGAATATTTGTTGGGTGATTTATAGTTTTTAAATTTGTGAGGTTTTTGGTAAAAATAGAAATTTTTACACAGTTTTACAAAAAACTTTACAAATTTATTTTCAATGGACTGAAAACCTTATGCTGCAAATTTTTCAGTTTTGTCTATATTTGGTGAATGTAAATGATTTCTAATCTGGATAGAGGTACATTCAATTCTTAATTTTTCATATTGCTTTCTATCTTGTTTTCCTGCAAATCAATTGAAAAATAATGATGATGCCAAACTTAAACCAAGCCTTTTGACTTAACTGACAACTTCTGGATAGAGAGTACTTTTTTGTTAGATTTTATTTCTTTTGAATGAGAATTCTTTTTTTCTTATGAAATTATGATTTCTATACGACTTCAAATTCTAGAGGATGTCCAAAGGTTTTAGACACTTCATTTTTTATTCAGTGCTTGTGTCACTTCCTTTTAGCATTTTTCTATAAAAGGTTTGATGAAGTTGAGATTGCTATTGCAGGGGACTATGCCTGCAGATTATTTCAAATCAGCATTTTGTGTTTTTGAAACTGCTCTACAAAAAGGTGCTGAGTACCAAAGTAGAGAAACCAGTAAGGTCAAGCAAGAACTATTGCGTAGCCTGGGTAAGCTTTTGATTATAACCAACCATCTTAGGGTACAATATGAGAGTCTCTTCTTGAAAAGTTATCGATGCATTTGTTATGAACTCCTCTGTAACCATTGGTAATTGCAACTCTTTTGCTTTTGATGACTTCGTTATGAATTCCCTCTGTAACCATTGATAATTGTAGCTCTTTTGCTTCCAATGGATCTTTATAGAATATTTTGTTGACAATTTGTAGTCTCAATCTATGAACAGGTGAATTGTATGTTCAAGCATTCAATATGTTTGATGCTACTCTCTATCTCCGTGTGTTAGAGCTGGTTGATCTAATGGGTAGACATCCAAAAAGTATAACTGATAGCACTGTGATGGACAATGTAAGATTAATCTATCAGATGCAATGTGTGTGTGCTTAAATCTTATTTAAGAAAATCATGGTTTATAGAAATTACATTTTCATCCTTGAATTGTTTGAACAAAATGGATGTAGCTGATTGAGATATCATAATGTACATGTGTCAGGGAAGCCTTCCCCCAGTTCAACGAACAGTGTTGGAGGTACTGCCTATGCTTAAGCCAAGGGATGGGAAATTGTCTTCTATGTGGCCAAGTCTTTTTAGAAAAATGCTATTTTATCTTCCAGGAGCTCAATCCCAGTTTGGTGATGGCTTTGTTGCACTGAATGCCAACAATACTTCAAGAGAACAACCTAGAAGTGTTGTCAAAGCCAGTAATGCAGAAATTACATCTGCACATGGTAATGGACAAAGTGTGTCTAGTGCACAATCAAAATCTGCAGATTTGAAAATGGTTTCTAAGGAAACATTGAAATCAGGAGGTTCAACTTCTCCTAGTTATGTTTCTAAGAATTCTCTGGGTAAAGCAAAAAATTCTATTTCTGAATTAAGTGCTGCTCCTGAGGAAGAGATGTCTAGTCAAGTCTCAAGTCCACTATTTGCTGAGGGGATAATTAGTGTCCTTGTTGATCTATATTTGCTGGCTCCTTCAGTAGAAAAAATGGATATTTCACCTGAAGTAGTTGCAGCACTTGGAAGGTATGTAATATATTTAACTATTAGCACTCAAATTTTTTTTACATGTAGGCAGGAAACTATTCTCAATTATTTGAGCTCAGAAATATAGTTATGTTATTTTTTAGTGCAATTCTACAGTTTCAACAAACAGAACAATTTGTAAAAAGGTGACTGAAATATCCCAACTAATATTTGTGCAATTTTCTGATTATTTGTAATGCAAAAATGATTCCCTAATTTCTCATTTTTAATTTCTGCTTAATCCCTAGAACGCTGATGTAATTTTCTGAGTTTTATAATACATGAACAGCAGCACACAATGCAACCAAAAGATAGGAAAACTTATAGGAAATAATAGTAACATTAAATCACCGACATAGCATGACTAGATCCTTCAATATGAGCCAATAAATGTTTGATATAAACCTCCAGTCTGCTGCTACAAAATATGAATGCAAAGTACAAAGTAAAGTGGGCTCCAAACATGCGCCACAACATGAAGAAACCCCAATAATGCAGATGCAATTAACCCTAGCTGGGTGAAGTTGCTCCAGCTACAAATATGCAACTAAATGATGATGAAACTACTCAAAAAACCCTACCAAGGGGTGTGCTGGCCTGCTGGACTGATATTAGGGTTTTGCCACCCTAGAAACTTGAATTAGAGCCTCCAACTTGCACAACTCGTCCTTCAAATCAGAAATCTAAATGCTGATGCAAAATTGACATGGACTAGCAATTATCTCCATTTAAGCACATAGGAACTTCCGTCATGAAGTTCTCCTTGGAAGAAGCTAGGGTTTTGTCCAACTACTTCTTGATTCTTGAGGGTTTCCGTCCTTACAGGATTTCGCTAATAAGCAGAGCAGAAAAGCAGATATAAAATTTGGATGATCCATAATGCGTCCAACTCTCCTTGTATAAATACACAACTTCCCTTATGACTCCATACTTGGCCAACCTAGCCCTAGGCGCCAAAAAGCATTTAAAAAAAAAAATATTTAAATATCTTTTTCCCTCCTTTATTTGGGCACCCAAGATAACTTGCTTTTTATTTATTTTATTTTATTTTTAAGGTGATGATTACTTTGGTGACTCTCTACGAGTTAGAACAAGGTTTTACAAAGCTAATATTAAATATATTAGTGGCAAGACTTCGTTAGCTATGAAGCTTTTCTACTTGAACCATTCACAAGACCTGAATGGCATGTAAAAATCTTTGTTTTCTTTGTTCTCCTTTTCTTCTCAGAAACTACTGCTTATTGTTTCCGATTATTGGTCTTTTCTCTAAAATATTCTTGTAATTTTCATTCTGGTAGCATTTTAATTTGTATTTTTCAGGACAATGCAAAATGGAATGACATGTAAGGATATACCTTTCTTCAAATTGGAAGGGGAATCTCTCTTGTAACCAATACTAATTCGTAGAACTCTAAACAATCTTTAGTTTTCATTATGCAATACAAACAAACTTATAATACAGACAGTCTTTTTGTTCTTGGGTATAAGCACAAGACTAATCAGCACTTCTATGCAAGATGAAAGATTTTTAAGCCTTTTATCTTAAAGCAAGCAACCTAAATAGCTAGCAAATGTTCACTTTTTCTAGCTAAAAGAAGAGACTCTGAAGAATAATTACAGACAACTACAAGATATTGTCAACTGATTAAGCAGATTTGCATACAAAGCTACAAAACCCAAATCAGTAACTACTATAATACAAATGTTGTAATAACTAGCAAATGATATTGAAATCACATAATCACAATACCACAAGGTCACATAAGAGGGCTTGAACAACAATTTCAGCAGCAATTAGGGATAAAAATTACTATTAACATTTAATCTGAGTGCATAATGCACTTATTAATAAATGTTTACAATACTTTAATTGCTTAAAATATGCAAATTTATTCAATTCAAGTTCAAAACTAAACAGCTAAAGTTTCTATACTAAAAAGCGTTTGCTTGCAATCAAGGTGGGCTCCAAATTCCAATTCATATGAAGACATATCTAAGTTAAGAAACCTTCACATAGATGTAACTTGGGAAAAATATGACATTTTTTAAAAATTACTTTCAAAAGTGGTTATAAATGCAATCACATGATGCTAACTAATGTTATGTCCACTTATACAAAGATGCAAGAGAATCAATGAAACCTAAGGCCGTCTGCAACCAGCCAAACCTAGTTTAATCACTAAATGAGTTGGGACAAGCTCAGTGCAATCAAATAATCATGCAATTTGAACAATGCTAAGCTATGTTGAAAAGTAGTGAGCAAAATAATCAAATCAGAGTTTTGAGATTGAAATGCTAAGCTATGCTGAAAAATAGTGAACAAAGTGGTCAAATCAGAGTTTTGATATTGAAATGCCAAGCTATTTTGAAAAATAGTGAACAAAGTGGTCAAGATGCAACTGAGTTGGTTTGGTTCAATTCTGAATAGTGCTACAAATTATATTTTTCTTCTGCTAGTGAAATCTGGGCTGTTTTTAACACGTGGTGGCCAGGTGGATAGCCAACTGGGCAGCCTTGTAATCCTTGGACAAACTTGCACTAGTGTACTTCTGTTCCTGAGGCTTCTAGGTTCTGTTCTGCTTTTGTAATCTAAACAATCTATCAAATTTTCACCTGCAAATAGTGAATAGAAGATAATCGAACAGTGAGGAAAGTATCTGCATGAATGTATGGCTGGAAAAGTGGACATAAAGAGATGTATTGTTGTTACCCAACTTTGTTGACATTTTGGCATTTGGTCAAATGGGTTGGTAGAAGACTCTGTTGGGTAGGTCTGCTGAGCTTTCTGGGCTTGTACCTATAGGTTATGTCTATAAAACCATGCAAGCAATAAAGTACTAGTTTTCAACAAAATTATCAGTTGAAGCCTTTATACTTGATAAAACTAAGTTTTCTAATCATAGGTTGGCTGGAAATGTACAAAAGAAGCTTTGGTTCTGATTTGATGAAATTATGATATGTTTAAGGCCTATTTTGGACAAGTGGTGGCCAACCAAGTGGCCATGGAAAAGGGGACAGCCAGGTGGGCAGCTAGGGAAAAGGGCTTGTAGATAGTGGACAGCTTGTTACCAGTGGCACTTCAGATGATAAACTTAAAAATTTTAGAAAGTATGTCTGGTGAGGCTGAGGTGACTGGTGGCTTTTCTCAAATCTCTTATGATGGGAAACCTACAAAAACATGGGTTAGAAGGGGAGTTTGCCTCAGATCCCTTGTGGGTTTTCAAACATGGATCCACATTGAACAAACATGTTTAAGATGTAACGTGATGATCCAATTGAATAAGCAATTTCTGAAACACAATCAAACCATTTAACCTGTACTAGGCTTTCATGGGAATCATGCAAATGAGCAAAGGTGTAATGTCCCCATTTTCCAGCTCACCTAAATAATATTAATATATTTAATTATTTAATATTGCCTGACAAAAGTACAAATATAAAGGTTATATTAAATGATTAAATATTAAGGGGTTATAAAGTGAAAATGAGAAATATTAAAAGGTTTAATTAATAAAGCCACTTTATAATAGTGTGTTAAGTGATTTAAGCGGGAAAACCCTAAAAAGGTAAAAAGGCATTATAAAAAGGATTTGAGATCTCATTCTCTCATATTCTGGATCATTATTTTATTTAGGGTTTGAAGTTTGGAGGAGCTCTCTGGAGTTCGAAACCTTAGGTGGTTTTCCTACGGGTTCCAGTTTCGATGGTGAAAGTTGTTAATGTTATAGCAGCTTCGGTAGCTCCTTCTAGCTCACTTCTTCCGTGGAAGTCTTAAATTGAATAATAGCCGTTGGCTATTCAATTTACTTTTATTGTTTTGTATTTTATGCTTTGGCCGACATGAAAGAATTCGAAATTCATCTTGAAGTCATTTTAATGCGTGCTCATTATCTTGAGACCGACCTCTTGTGAAGAGGCGCGTATATTCACTAAGGCCGACTTCATTCAACAAGAGTTGCAATCTCTTATAATGCCAACATGGAAGTTTAGTCTCATCTTCTCACTTGTATATATATGTAGCTTGTCCGTCCATTATTATTATCAATGCAGGAGTTTAGTTCGATTATGTTATTGTGCAAATTTATCTAAGATCATAGTGCGAACATATCTCATCAATAAAGGAGATTTCATTTATTCTAATCAGCCTTGCATTATATAGTGCGAATTTACTGAAATAGAAGTTCAGTTCGTCCATTATTCTTGAGTTCGATCTTAGCTATTTTATAGTGCGAACCTATCTGTTATAGTGCGAAGTCATCTCAGATTATAAGCACAAACTTATCTGATTAAAGTGCGAAACTGTAAGGAGTTAAGTTCGAAGGCATCTGTACAGTGACATCAAGCAAGAACTTGCCAGATCCGTGATATTCTTCAAGTGCGAACCCGTCTGGAAGTCAAGCTCAAGAACTCGAGTTACAAGAATTCAAGGTACAACTTAATGCATTTCTTATCAGTCTGCAATAATGCGAATATAACAAGATAGTGTGAATTCACCAGTGCATAAGCTGAAGACCTTTCAGTGCTAAGCGAACATAATTGGCTCTGTATTCTAATATTGCCAGGTGTGATCTAAAGCTTGTTATCTGTTATTCTTTATTGCAAGATACTGCACATCGGTCTTGTGATAGACCTTATTGTAACTTGTGTAAAATTGCCACTGTTGCACCAAATATAAGAGAGATCTTTGTTGCTGGGTTTTTCTCCCTTAAGAGGAGGGTTTTCCCAGGGTATATGCTGTGTTATTTTGTCTGATTTTTATTTATTTCTCTGTGCATTTAATCTGTTCACCTAAATTTAACATGGTATTAGAGCGGGTTTGAGGATCGTGATCAGATTATTGCCAATCTGCATACCTTCTGTTGCTCTCTCATCCTTCTCAGCCAAGATGGTGAATGGTTTGAAGGTTGAAGACAGACTCGAAGGTGCAACTAATTTCACTTCATGGAGATTTAGGATCATGCTCACCTTGCGTGAAAATGAATTGGGTGACTTCCTGGAGCCTAGCATCTCTGAACCTGAGGAGGCAGAAGAAAAGGAGTGGCTGAAGAAAGATGTCAAAGCAATGTGTTGGCGTAAAATCTAACACCTCTGGAGTGCAGGTTTGTATGGACAGCTATGTACACTACGCAATGAGTGCTCTTCAAATTAGGAGGGGAAGCTCCCTCGTTGTGCTGGAATGCATGGAAAAGAAAAGTAATCTAAGTCCTATCTTTTGTTCTTTTGGAAGAGGCACAAGGTTAAGAAAACCAAGAACGTTGCAGCTAAGGATTTTTGGTTTCAGATCATTAACTACAACTAAGCTATCTACTTTAAATCTATCCAATTTCTTCAAAAAACAGAGCATGGTGGAGCAGGGGTTTGACTATCGAGACGATAAACGAGTTTAGATTCTCTACTTGAAGGCAAGGTGGCGCATCTATCAGCTCAATCTAGACAAGTTTATTGGGCACAAAACAGATTTGAGAATTTACCATGACAATCTTATGAAACCCTATGTGGCATAACACTTGATCATAATAGTAAAGACTCATAAAACAGATTTATCATCACAATCTCACGAAACCCTATGTGGCATAACACTTGATCGTAATGATAAAAGATTCACAAAACAGATTTATCTAAACTATGGGAAGAATTTACACGCCAATCTTATGAAACCCTATGTGGCATAACACTTGATCAAAATAGTAAAGACTTCAAAACAGATTTATCATCCCAATCGCATGAAACCCTATGTGGCATAACACTTGATCAAAATGATAAAGATTCACAAAACAGAAAGAATTCACCATTACAATTGCATGAAACCCTATGTGGCATAACAATTAATTGTAATAGCGAAGACACATGAACAAATACCAAAAGAGCAATATTGAGGGCAAGGTAAGCGCAGCATATATTTCTCTCTCAAGCAAAAGTTAATTACAAATGAGCAAAAGCTCTTATTTATATACATCAAGGTGTAGGTAACCCTAAAATCACCTTGTGTTAACTTCTGATCCTGCAAATGCATGCAAGATTAATTATTAAACCCTAATGAAGTAAACTATACAGTTAACTGGAAAGCTACCATTAGTTAACTGGTACAAATAACCTAAATGGACCATGTGCAAGCATGCACGTCCTTATTTAAAGCAAAGTTAACTGGAAACCCTAACCCTAACTCCTGTGTTGATAATTCCAAGAATGAGATAAACATGTGTTAAGTCAGCAAGTAAACTCAAGACTGAAAGTCGAGTTAACTGCTGCTCATGACTCAATCCTCGAAATTAACTGCAGGTTCCAACTGGCAGATCACTCCATGTCATCTCGATCTTAACACTTCGACCAAGAACTCATCAATCTCTCTGTATTCTGGCACTTTGACGCTGTCCAAAAATAATAATCTGTCTCTTCAATTCTTTGTCGCCCTCTTTTACTGTATGCATGCATTCTCTGACACCTTTAGCCGCTTTCTTGAAACTTGCTGAAATTACTGAAAATGCGATCAAAACCTCCATCAAGATATCACAAACATGCTTCTGGAACTCAGTTTGTACAACCTCGAGATCAGCGTAGGTACCATTTTCACAAAGATAATGGCACAGGATCTGAGTGACTTTGGCCGGCTCCGTAAATGAAGTGATCTCTATTCCTTTTGCAACTTAACGCTTCATTGTCAGCTGCTCTGATGAAAACCTAAATTAAGACCGATTTGGTCTTGAATTCAGTCTAGTTAAACTGCCTTCTGAAAAACTTTCCTGTTGACTGTGAACATGACTATATTCTGACAACTTTTTGAAGAGGCTGAAAAAGCTTTGGACAAGACTAAAAATAGCTCACCATGGGAAAGTTTTTCGGAATTTTTCTGAAACGTGGGTTTTGTGCAGAATCAAATTCTAAGCAAACCCAGATCAATAAATATTTGAAAAAGTGAGTTTTAGCTAGGCATGCAGAGACTTTTTAGTCGAGAAAAGCAGGGGTTTTTAGAGCTTTCCGGGGCAATTTTTCTTGAGAAAATGTGGAACATGGGTTTTGTGCAGAACGGAATTCTAAACAAACCCAGATGATGAGATTTTCAAAAAGATGTGATTCAAGCCTACATGCAAAGAAATTCTCGGAAAAAAAGCACAGAGCTTCAAAATGAAGGCTACGGGGCAATTTTCTCGAAAAAAATCTAAGACGTGGGTTTTGCTGCAAATGCTGAAAGATGCGAACCCAGATGATCAGATTCTGAATATACGTTGAATTTCTTTGACATGCGAAGAAAGTACCTAAGATGAGAAATAGAAGAAATAAGACAAAAGATAGAAAGTTTTGCTTGTCTGCTTCTGAAAAATCCGCCAATCTCTGTTGTAGAACTTGATGAAACCTGCATGCAAAGTGAAAATAAAGTCTGGAATCTCCTTCCTCTGAACAATCTGAACTCGTTGCTACGAAGAACGCTGAATTCGGACACCTGAATCACCTTTAGCTTGCTGGTCGCTCAAGAAAAATATAAGCTTCAGAGCAAAAGATGATGAAATAATGGACGCCATTGTTGAAATATATAGAATTTCATCATTGAAAATTCGCACAAAGCACTAAAGCTTGAAAAAATGGCGCTTGGCTTCTAATTGGAACCCATTTTAGTTAACTGGAACTGAGATATGCTAAATAAATCATCATGCTTTAGGGTTTGCCTTTCAAGTCTTCAGTTCAACTCATCATGCAATTTTGACTTCAGTTAGCAATCTTATCAAATTCGCCATCCTTCACATTTGCTTTGGATTCACAAATTTAACCTAAGGCGACCCTTTAGATAACTAAAGTTAACAATGTTGATTGAGATGAGAAATTCGCCATCTTCATGCAACAATCATTACTAAAAATAGCGACCCTTTAGATAAGTGAAGTTAGTCATAAGAATTCGCCATATTCATGTAATAAATATTCTAAAAATAGGGACCCTTTTCAATCTTCAGTTGGTCTTCAAGAATGCGCCAACTTCACATGCTTTAATCAATAAAATCTAAATATAACAACCCTTTTGGAACTAAAGTTTCCATTCCTTGAAAAGTGCATAGCTTCACAAAATATGCTTCATCATAATAAACACTAAATATGGCGACCCTTTTGATAACTGAAGTTAACACTCAAATGCACCTTCACAAATTTATGCTTCACCATTCATGCCGTCCCTTCTAGAACTTCAGTTGACACTCAATGAAGCGCCATCTTCACTAAAAACTTCACAATTGCAACTAAATTCGCCATGCATGTGAACTCCAGTTGACATTCACTGATAATCTTCAGTTAAGTCGACATGCAACCAAGTTAACTCAACATGCAAGATAGTTAACTGACCATGCAAACTAGTTAACTCGACATGCGAACTGAAAGATCACTCAACATGCCAATATATGAACTGAAGATGACAACCCAGAAAACGTTTAGTCTAACTGCAGTCAGAACTCCAGTTAAGGCATCCATTCAACTCTCTTTCGAAAATTCAATTTTGAACTCTCAAGCGAATTCCAGACTTAGCCAAATTTCATGAAAATTTAAGCTAAAACCTCTGCCGGGACCTCTGTTCATCCTCTGACACTGGTTGGCCCGACTTCTCCGATTGATGGCGGGGTGCATCGCAGAGCTAAGCGATCAAAAGATATCTTGAGACTAAAACCATAAAAGCTGACATCCCCGAAGGCTCAAAAATCCAAAGCCTTTTTCAAAAGTTAGCTTTTCTGAACAGTCAAATTTTGACCGACGATACGAAGGAAAAATAAATCCTTCATAGCCACGGTTACCAACTTTAGGGAATTTGGATCTCAGGTTCATTCGCGAGGTGACCTCATTACGCATATGACAAGCTGCAAAGGCACATTTCCCAGAAAACATCATCGAGAATTGTGAAAAACAAAGCGCCTTTTGAGAAAGCTGCTCTTTTTCATTCCGGACTTAGCCATTTCACAGAGCGACTAAAATATCATACAAAACTCCATTTGCAAGGCTGGCGGAGTCATCCCTACGGGCCGGGCCAGACAGTAATTTGGACACATTGAATATCACGAGAACCATCAAAGAAGTATTAAAGGGCTGAAAGCTTGGAAGCCTTTCTCAAAATGTGCTCTTTTGCTTTTTCCTCTGATATTCTGACTAAGATTTGACCCTACGTTCGACCTCAGGTTCAGGCACTTCAGCAACTCAGATTCACCCACTGACGAATGCGTCGCGAAGCTCAAACAAAAGTGAGACAAACATCTTGGGTGGCATTTAGCCAAAAACCTTCATTTGGCACCTCAAAAAGATGGGCGCCATTTCCAAAAGCTACGCTTTTTACCAGTGTTAGCCAATTCTTGTTTTCCTCTTGTTTTGCGCTATATCCACCACAACTTGCTCGAAACAGTTCTGTTTGACAAACTTGAAAGCTTACCGCGAAGTTGACGTGATGCCAGACGAATGTCTGCTGGAGGTGATAAACCCTAAAAACAGGATCTGGGCCCCTAAAAGATAGGGCGCCCATTTGAGAATGTGCTCCAATCTCCAGAGATAGAAAATTTTGGCAATTTCCGTTCAGATTTTCATTTTTCTCAAATCTCTTCAGTAACAGGCTGACATGACACTGACACCAACTCCATATTTGAAAAACCCCAAAACGACCTTCTGACATCACTTTAACAGGATTGAGACTCAATTAAGCAAAATGCCTTAGTGAAGCAAAAATTTTGGTTTTGGGTACAACACAATGAAGATTCTGGTTGACTCAGTCAAGGATCATATTGTTCCTATCATTTCAAAATTGAAGACAGCAAGAGATATGCTCAAGACCTTGGAAGAGATGTATGAAGTCAACAATACCAGCCGAGCCCTTGCACTTAAGCATCAATTGCATCATGTGAAGATGGCAAAGGGAGAGTCAGTTACTGCATACTTCATGAGGATTTCTAATTTGAGAGACCAGCTCTCAACAATTGGGAATATAGTTGATGATAAGGATTTAACCATGCTCGCCCTCAATGGGCTGTCTTTGTCTTGGGAATCCTTCATTCAAGGAATCAGTGCAAGATCGAAACTGCCTAAGTTTGATCGCCTAAGATCTGATTGCATTCAAGAAGAATCAAGGTTGGTGGCAAGAGGCGTTGGTCAAAGTTCAAAGAATGAAGACATTCATGTTCTCGCCTCCCATGTCTCAAAGAAGAAAGGAAAAGATGGAAAGAAAGGTTTCTTCAAGAGGAATCGGGACAAGGGAAATGATAATGCACCTCCATCCAAGAAGAAGAGGGATATGTCCAAGATTCAATGTTTTAGGTGTGATGAGTTTGGGCACTTCGCCAAGGATTGCCCAACTAGGCCTAATCAGCATGCTTCATTTGCAGATGCGAATAAGTCCTCTCCTCAGAAGGACTCTAGAGAATTTCTATTTTGAATCATGGGCCTGTGTTCAAGCCGTAAAAGTTGTGTGTTGATCTATGCTTAAAATCAGCGTATCTTACAAAATAGATAAGTATTCTTTGTTTGTTAAGTTGTATTTTTTATCTTGGATCTTGTGTGAGTAGTATAAGGAGATTGTTACTTCTCTTAAATTGTGATTTCTAGGAAAAAGATCCTTTGAAGATTTCAATTTATCTATTGTGAGTTGATTCATACTAATCATGTAGATCCTTGAAATATGACTTTGAGATGAAATAAAGAAAAGAGAAGAGATTTGCATTTTCGTTGTGATAGGTTGATCACATCGATATCCTTCTCCAATGCATGCTTTGTGATAGAATCTTGAACTCTTGAGAGAGTTGGTTCTACATGCTAATCGCTTAATACATTCAAGAAATCTGTAGATTATTTTTTGTTGTGCATAGTTTGGCACTCACGAGAGGAGTAAAAGATGAACGAAAGAATTATATCAAATTATATATAGATAAGTTCTTTATCCATTTAGTTTAATCTTTTGATATATTTCTCTTTCAGAATGATTTACTTATTCATGTTCTAACATTATAATAGAGAAATTCCTATGTGTTCATACTATAACCTGAGATAGTAAAACTTGTATGATTCCAGTGTTGATATTTCCTTGGATAATCATAAATTGTTGGTAATCTCTCCCTAAATGCTTTGTGAACAGCTAGAAGCTGGAAAGTGATGAGAGAATACTTAAGCGATGAAAAGATTAAGGCATCTTACAAGGGAGTCATGCCAACCAAAGAAATAGTCAAGCATGAAGTC
The DNA here is from genome assembly GCA_007258455.2 of Sequoia sempervirens. Classification (NCBI taxonomy): domain Eukaryota; kingdom Viridiplantae; phylum Streptophyta; class Pinopsida; order Cupressales; family Cupressaceae; genus Sequoia; species Sequoia sempervirens. The sequence goes on along the minus strand of VDFB02016717.1, from coordinate 12,789 downwards.
ACTAATTGCAGTCATGAGACTGAGTTGGTGGCTAGAGGTAGTTCACTTCCAGAAGACTTCTTTGCGAGTTCTAAAACCAGGGATCAAGAGGGAGTCCTATAACTTACTGAGAAGAAGTGAAGGTTGCAGCATTACAAGGCCATATATATAAAGATTCAGAGGGAGCCTACTGAACCTATAGAAGATGCAGATCAGAAGAGAACCTCTAGCGATTGCTTTAGTTGAGTTCCGCTATGATTTCCTGGTGCAGCAGGAAGCAGTCTTTTGTGGCACTAAGTACAGCAAAGGCCGAGTACATTGCAGCCTATGTGGCAGCTCGAGAAGCAGTGTGGCTTCGTAAGCTCCTGGCAGGATTGTTTGGACAATCAATGGAGCCCATCATTATTCATCGTGATAATCAGAGTTGTGTCCTGTATTTCATGACAGATCCAAGCATGTTGAGATCAAGTACCACTATATCAGAGATATGGTACTACAAAAGGCTGTACAGTTGAGGTACATTAGCACTGATGAGCAGACGACATATATTCTCACCAAGCCTCTCACCAGGATAAAGTTTGTATACTTCCTGAGACAAGCTTGGTATGGTGGAGAATCCAACCTTGACTGAGTATGAGTCTCAGCTTCAGTGAGCCTTGCTTAATGAGTTCTTCTTTGTGAGAGAAGTTCGAGGTGAAATCCCTTGTTAATGCATTTTCTTCTGTGACGGAAGAATTTGAGGTGAAAGCCCTCCTTTCCACCCTCTTAGCTGAGTCATGGTGGATGTCATGTGTGCGACTCCATGACATATGTTGTACTTGTGTTTCATCCTCTGGGAGAGCCATGGTGAAAGTCACATTGAGGTGACAGCATCACGCAAGTGATGAACACTCGTATTTGCTATTGCACTTTCTTCTGTGATGGAAGAATTTGAGGTGAAAGCCCTCGGTTCCACCCTCTAAGCTGAGTCATGGTGGATGTCATGTGTGTGACTCCATGACAACATCACGTGAGAGAGTCGTGATGATCTCCTTGTACTTGTGTTTCACCCTCTGGGAGAGCCATGGTGAAAGTCACGTTGAGGTGACAACATCACGCAAGTGATGAACACTAGTACTTAACCATGTGATGGTTGATATCACATTGAGGTGATATTTCTCTCTTTATATCTGATTGCAGGCAATGGTGGCAGATGAACCTCATATGAAGATGTTTCATATTATGTAGCTGGAAGTTATCTCCCTAGCTGAGAGGGAGTGTTAATGTTATAGCAGCTTCGGTAGCTCCTTCCAGCTCACTTCTTCCGTGGAAGTCTTAAATTGAATAATAGCCGTTGGCTATTCAATTTACTTTTATTGTTTTGTATTTTATGCTTTGGCCGACATGAAAGAATTCAAAATTCATCTTGAAGTCATTTTAATGCGTGCTCATTATCTTGAGACCGACCTCTTGTGAAGAGGCGCGTATATTCACTAAGGCCGACTTCATTCAACAAGAGTGGCAATCTCTTATAATGCCGACATGGAAGTTTAGTCTCATCTTCTCACTTGTATATATATGTAGCTTGTCCGTCCATTATTATTATCAATGCAGGAGTTCAGTTCGATTATGTTATTGTGCAAATTTATCTAAGATCATAGTGCGAACATATCTCATCAATAAAGGAGATTTCATTTATTCTAATCAGCCTTGCATTATACAGTGCGAATTTACTGAAATAGAAGTTCAGTTCGTCCATTATTCTTGAGTTCGATCTCAGCTATTTTATAGTGCGAACCTATCTGTTATAGTGCGAAGTCATCTCAGATTATAAGCACGAACTTATCTGATTAAAGTGCGAAACTGTCAGGAGTTAAGTTCGAAGGCATCTGTACAGTGACATCAAGCAAGAACTTGCCAGATCCGTGATATTCTTCAAGTGCGAACCCGTCTGGAAGTCAAGCTCAAGAACTCGAGTTACAAGAATTCAAGGTACAGCTTAATGCGTTTCTTATCAGTCTGCAATAATGCGAATATAACAAGATAGTGCGAATTCACCAGTGCATAAGCTGAAGACCTTTCAGTGCTAAGCGAACATAATTGGCTCTATATTCTAATATTGCTAGGTGTGATCTAAAGCTTGTTATCTGTTATTCTTTATTGCAAGATACTGCACATCGGTCTTGTGATAGACCTTATTGTAACTTGTGTAAAATTGCCAATGTTGCATCAAATATAAGAGAGATCTTTGTTGCTGGGTTTTTCTCCCTCAAGAGGAGGGTTTTCCCAGGGTATATGCTGTGTTATTTTGTCTGATTTTTATTTATTTCTCTGTGCATTTAATCTGTTCACCTAAATTTAACAAAAGTTTCCTCCCAAGCTGGCGTTGGCGGATTCATATAGGATTCGCACTTGCACAATAAGGAAAATTTATGTGTTTCCTTCAGAGATAAAAATGAGGGTTAATGATTACATTCAACTTGTCTGAGAAGCAAAGATTTATTATTTAGATTTTGGGAAATTTGTGAGTCTTCTCTGAAGACAAATTTCTAGGGTTGTAGCAATTGGAAATATCTAGTTTCTGCAAAACCTTGAGAGTTGTTAGGATTTGAACACTTCTCTAAGAACTTCAGAGAAGTTGGGGTTTGATGAAATTAAAATGAATGATTTGCACACTATTGGTGCATTCTGTGTAAGGGTTTGTAAGGGTTTAATATTGGGCGATTTCCTCATATTTGTTGGTGGACGCCAATATCCTTTCTGAGCTGAGATCAAACATTCTCATTGGGGATGAAATGATAGGCCACTAGGGTTTGTGTTATCAATTGCTGGCTACCTTTATCACTGGTGTTGTTCTGAGACTATTGCGTTGGAAAAAGGTGCCAGAATCCTATTCGTGGCATTCTATAGAGGGACATAGCATTTTGAAATGAAGTCAGAATCTTTTAACATGACCAAGGTGCACATGTTAATGGTATGATAAGTTTGCAAAAGAGATCACATGAGCTTTCCAAGTAAAACATGAGCAATCTGGAAGTATTACATTGCATATCAGAGTAAGGCGTAGCAATTTCACATGGTTTGAGACTTTATTGACCATCACGTGGGTGTTCTGAGAGTGCAAGTTGCTATGGTGAAGTCGTTGGAGGTTTCTGGGGCAGGATGTGTTCATTTTTTAGAGTTTCCGGTACTCTATAGGCTGTTGTTCACTTTCCAGACCTGCACGCACCTCCAGGTTCTTGGTTTCTATGCATTTGATGTATTTACATGCTGATAATCAGAATACTATCTTTGTAAGCATTTTTTGTTATATGTTTCTATGCAATCTGAAGTGTTATCCCAGGCCCTTGTACTCATGGTAACCACAAGATGATGTTGAACTACTGTACGCGTTAAGTATGGGTATTGTGAATCTTCAAGCGAAACACATATTTCTGATTGGTTAATCTATTCATAGCAGCATTTGATTAAGCACAAAAGTTCTTGTATTAGGCCCAAGTCCGATTTAGCATTGGAAATGTTATGTTATGCTCTTACTTGGTTATTCTGAGTTGTTCAAAGTTTGATATTAATTTCAGAGCGGATACACTTTGCAAATCAGTCATTTTTAGAGGGTCAAAATGCCACAGTATTGCTTTCAAATGTGTCTTTGCATGGTACATTGAATGTGCAAAGTAGTAAACTTCTATGAGATATTTTGGATGTTATTATCAGATTTGCAAATGTTATTCTTCGAAGTCCTTATCTATTATGCTCTGAATTTGGTTTGCTAAAACGACATATGTATCAAACTAAATAAATTGCAAAACTAGACACCTCCTGGAAGGGTATCTTACAGTGGTATCAATGCTGAGCATCTACTAGCCTGAGGGTGAACAATAAAAGGTTCCAGTTAATCCACTATAGATCAGAACTCCGGTTTGGGCTTCATGGCTATTTTTAGTGATCCAATGAATTCTTTGCTTGAATCTTTGAAGCAAAATCAGTTTTCTATTGAAAAAAGTTTGAATACAGAGTGTACAGATCAGGAGGTTACCAAGGTTTTCCACAAGAGGTTGAAATTTATAGGTAATAAGTTAAAACACCTACCTCAACCAAAAGTAGTTCTTCTCAGCATATTGGAAGAAGTGGAAAGTAGTCTATGCAAGGTTGGTCAATCACCTTGCCAGCCGATGTGCAAAGCTATGTCTTCATTGGTGCACACTTTGGTTAAGCCAGTACTAATGAGACATCAGGATGAAGAGGTAAGACTTGTAGTTGTCACTTGTATTAGTGAAGTTGCAAGAATTGCAGCCCCTAATGCACCTTATGATGATGACACCATGAGAGAAATACTTCAATTAATTGTGGAGTGTTTTCAAGGGTTACATGATGTCAAAAGCCCTACCTTTTTTCAGAGAGTAAAAATTATGGAAATTATGGCGAATGTTAAGTTATGCCTCTCTATGATGGACCTTGGGTGTGATGAGTTGATTCTTCAGATGTTCCACTATTTCATATCCATAATCAAGAAATGTCATTCAGACAAGGTCAAATCAAGTATGCTAACTATTTTGTCCTTGATTCTTGATGAAGGTGATGATGTTTGCGAGCAGTTGCAAACATAATTGTTGGCTATTTGGAGAAAAGAACATGTCTCAACCACAGCATACAATTTCACTAGAAGATTGGTTGAGCAGAAAATTGAGAAGTTCAAGGAACAGTTGTCTATAAAAGTACCAATCTCATTTGGTTTACAAGTTCCACCTTCTCTACAAGAAGAAAACAATCCATCATCCAGTGAATCAACTAAGTTGGATAATGAATACAAAGAACAACTTGAGCCCTCTTGTGTTGTAACACTAAATGAGGGTCTTGATGTTGAATCTACAGGTGGGATTAGCGCTGTCCTAATTCCAAATCAGAATATATGTATGCATGATTTCGCAGAAGAAAACAATTGTGTGACTTAAGCATTTCAGGAACAATCTGATGCCTCTTCATGTGAAGCAAAAGTTATTCATAAACCCAATAGTCCGCACAATTTGGAGAACCGGTTGAAGGTGAGCAAAGATGAGATTGTGGCAGCGTTTTCTCATCATGATAAAATGCACAAGCTAATTGAAAATCACCTTTGGGAGGTTCAACTGGAAAGAAGACGGAAAGGAATTGAAGAAGAATCTTCTCAGGATAGTCTATGGGTAATCAAAGAAGGTATGGGGGCAATGAAATCAGACTATCTACATCTTCTTTCAGATCGTGACCATCTCCTCCACCTTGCTGAAATATATTTTGAGGCATTGAGAGGAAAAGAGGAGGAAATTGATAAGCTCTCTGGCGAGCTTAAGGTTACCATGGATTTGTTGAAAAGCACTTAGATGGTCCTTCAAGAATCCGAGATCCATGTGGATGAGCTTTGCTTGGAGTTAAGTTTGGTTCAGTGTTCATCACTTACAACAGAGACTCAGTTGTGTATGGCAGCCCCAGTACTTGATGAAGAGAGTAGTGTGAAGTCTTTTGTCATTCACACTCAAGCTATGGGTGAAGTGCCTCTTGTTGCCCCTTTGGTTTCAGGATGGGTGACTCATGTAATGGAGTCATTGGGTAGAGTTATGTATGAGGGTAGAAGTATTCCTGCCCAAACTCCTTGGTTTCTACCTCCTGCTTTAATGATTGATGGCTGTCCCACTTTGCTGATTAAAGATTTTTTAGGGAACACTTTGAGGACAGCGGTTGTTTGGATGGATTGGAGGGATTGGAGTCACCACCTGGGTGTCAAAGATTGGTTTGATGACGAGTCCTTGTCATCATATGACTTTGGAGATGCTTTTTGTTCCATCATAGATATGACTTACTGTTTACACGGTGCTATTCTGATTTATACTACCAGCTTGTCAGGGGTTGGTATGTGCTTCTATGCACCTGTGTTGGGCATCTTTCACATTCAGAGGAGACCACTCTATGTGGAATGGGTTGTTGATGATGCAGACACATTAGTCTTGGCTACAGGTTATGGCATCACTGGTGAAATGGGCACAAAGCTCTACATTGGTAATGTAGAGATTGTTATTGATCAGCCATGTATAGAGAAGATGTTTTCTTCTGAGATTTGTACATTAAATCATAGTGTTGTTCCGTCTTCTTTTCAGGAGGATTGCAGAGCATCATCCATGGAGGAACATAGTATTCATGATGATATATTTCTTCCTCCTGAGAGTAGATCAGAAAATTCTTTTTATGCAATTGATTGTGACCTTTGGCCTAATGAGATGCATGATTGGAAGAAACAGTTGCAGGTCACTAAAGGTAAGGTTGATCAAACCTTATTTCACTTTGATAGTATGCAAAAGTTTGAAGATTATCTCCTTTGGTCAGTTGAATTCGAGGAAAGACAGGGAGAAGTATTGACTGGAGTTTCTAGCCGATGCTTGTGGACCATCAAGCAGGCCTTAGAGGAAATAGAATCAAACTACCTCCAGTTATTGTCTGACAGAGACCTTGCCATTAGGGTTGTAGAGGGAGATGATGGTGTTATTGTGAGGTCTGTCCAGCATGTTCAGAGTCATAAGCCAACTTCTGATGATGGTAGTGAAGTTGGGAATCCACATGACTACTCGGGGATTCCATTAGTGCATTCTAGTGAATTTCACCTTGACTGCATGGTGAGGTGTGTTCATCATTTTTCTTTCAACCTACATACTCGAGATTTGACTATGTCTTTGATGACATAGAGAGGTGGGTTGAATAAGGGATTTTCTAGTACACTCTAGTATGATATGTTTTCGACCACATGTGATGAATCCAAGCTTTGCAAGTCTCCTAGTTTGCTCACTTCAGACGGTTGCCTCCAGAAACAAAAATTTGAAACTTGGTTCAATTGGATTCCAAAGGTTATTAGAGTGGCACAACGGAAGTCAGCAGGTGTTGAGATTGAAGGACTTCTAATTTGTCCATGGGACCTAGGTGGAATGCACCTATGGACAATTATGCCACATGAGGTTTATCACCGCAATACTTGGAGTTGGCATGATGAGGTTATGAGCTTTTTGACCAAGTAACTAAATGAGAGTCCACCTATTGTTGCACTCAGAAAAATTTGTGTTCTTGGATAACTGAATTCACTAAACAACAGGTGTGACAAATTGTGATGTCCCCTTCTAGTTAGACTCCTGTACATCAATGGATTAGCCTATTATGCTGACCCTTGTAGGCTAATGATTCTGGATAGAGGGTCACTTGTGATGGTAATCGGGTTGTTCGTCAGCAGTGTTGATCTTCTAGAGTTCAGTGACACGGTAAATTGTGGTGTTTGGTTTGTTGAAGGTGATTAATAATGTTATTATCTCCTATTTCACACTTTTGCCTAGGGACCATGTGTCTTTTAATTAGAGGGGGTCACTTTATTTTTATTTGACACTATTCACTTATAAAGTGAAAATGACGTAACTTAAAGTGAATAGTGTTCACTTTAATGAATAGTGTTTTCAATGTTAAATTATACATCTCATGAGGAGAAGTTCGACCCATTCAAGCATTTGGTTATTTTCTTCATTTGGCATGTGAGTTTGGTTTTGGAGGAAGAGGGAGACTAGGGTTTCCTGATTTCTGCAGATTGTGAGTCTGGAGGGGGTTTGGTTTTCCGTATTTGAGTTGCTTGAGGGTGTGAAATACCACCTTAAGGTTGCTGGTCTGAATTTGAATGCAAATTTTGGTGACATTAGGAGTTGTTGGCAAAGTTTTTGAGCTGATTTCTGAGTGGGGTTGGCAGCCATTGACTTCATCCTTGTTTGCTAAGGGGCTGCTTGCATTTTGAAGAGATCCAGCCAGCCATCCCTCTCTTGAGGGTTTAATCAGCAAAAGGAAAACAAAACGCCTCTTCTAAGAGGCTGCTATCTTTCCAAAAGGGGGCGCCCTAGTCCAAGGAAGCTTCCCATACTGGATTTGGGTGGGAGAAGTTTGGCTTTCAAGAGGAGTGTGCATTTCATTGGGGTTTGGTACTGTAGCAAGTTACTATTCACAGAGCTGTATGGCTGTAAGTTAAAATATGGTATAAGATATGTTTAGTTTTAAATCTGATTTAAGTTATCTATTGTATGTATCCTATCATGTAATGAAGAAATCATATTTGACTTCTAAATTGAGCAATTTACTCAAGGTGATCTCAGTAGTTTAGTTTATTTGAAGTTTCAACTGTATGTATATGCTTGTTGGTACCTTTTTAGCATTATTGCCAAACAAACTCAAAAACAAAAAGGGAAGAAATACAAACCCAAACAAAAATCAGACCTACAGAACTCAGTGAAAAACAAATTAGTAGAGTGGTGGAACACTACACAAATCCCTATGCATAGTTTATTTGAGGATGATTTTCAGATTTGGAATCCAGGAATTTTAATGCAGGGTGGATGGTTGCATTGATTGACAAAGCTTGATGGCGTCTTGGGCTTTAGCCGCATATAGAGATTATTGGTTGGAGCATTTTGCAGGATCATTTGGGATCCAAGGGGTTGGTGGACAGATGTAGTTGGTTTTCCACTTTGGCTTCAGGTGTTGTGGCAGTTGAGCTGGTTTGCAGTTGCAGATTGCTTGAGGGAAAGCAATCTTTGGGAAGGGAGGACTATAATGTCCCTGTTTTCCAGCTCACCTAAATAATATTAATATATTTAATTATTTAATGTTGCCTAACAAAAGTACAAATATAAAGGTAATATTAAATGATTAAATATTAAGGGGTTATATGTAATACCTCTTGCTGATATAGGTGTGAAAATGAAGAATTTGCACTCAAGGAATATCGTCAAACACTTCTGATGTAAACTTTATGCTTGCTGGTCTGTGGTTTCAGTCTGATATATTCGCTTGAAAAGTGATATTAAAGTACTCTAAAACTTGTAAATTAATGCTACAATGTCTAAGCAATATATTAGATGCAAATACAACTTCCTTTTGGCTTTTTAGATGCAAATACATGACCTCTACATGAAAAATATACTCCTACAGCCAACTGGCATTTTAACAAACAGTTGGTATACAAACTCATATGCTAGAAATGAGTGCTTCAAAAAATGACATTACAACAAATATATATTGTATGCAACTAATGACTCCTTTATTCGAATGTTCTTTCCAATACAATGCTGATGCACTTGCCAAGACTCTTGGCTTTACAATAGAAATGCAAAACAATGCCAAAGTCTGATTACTAAAGACACCTATAGCAGCCACTCTAAAAGACTAAAATGACAATGTAAGCTACTACAAATCACAGTAGAACCTACTAATAGAAGCGTTGTATTTTGATGAAGAACATAGCATCCAATAACCATCCAAAATGCCTCCCTTATGTTGATGTAATAGCCGCGGTTCGAGAATATTAATATTATGTTGGCGTAACAACTAGCACCTCTGGAGTAAGAGTTGGTACGGACAGCTATGCACACTACGCAATGAGTGCTCTTCAAATTAGGAGGGGAAGCTCCCTCGTTGCGCTTTGACAAAAATACCTGCAAAGGGAAATAAACTAAACTAATTCCTGTCTTTTTGTTTCAGCTGCAGAGGTACAAGGCTTTCTCGAAAACTATATACGTTGCAGCTGAGAATTTTCTCTGGTTTCGCAGATTCACTAACTACAACTAAACTTAATAACTTAAATTCTATCCAGTTCCCTCAAGAAAACAGAGCATGAGAAAACGGAGCAAGGTTATGACTATCAGACGATAAACGGATTCAGATTCTCTACTTGAAGGCAAGGTGGCGCAACTATTATCTCAATCTGAACAAGTTTATTAGGCACAAAACAGATTTAAGAATTTACCATGATAATCTCATGAAACCCTATGTGGCATAATACTTAATCATAATAGTAAAGACTCACAAAACAGATTTATCATCACAATCTCGTGAAACCCTATGTGGCATAACACTTGATCATAATGGTAAAAGTTCACAAAACAGATTTATCATTACAATTGCATGAAACCCTATGTGGCATAACAATTAACTGTAATGGTAAAGATGCACAAAACAGATTTATCTAAACTATGGAAAGAGTTCACTATCACAATCGCATGAAACCCTATGTGGCATAACAATCAACTGTAATAGCAAAGACGCATGAACAAATACCAAAAGAGCAATATTGAGGGCAAGGTAGGCGCAGCATATATTTCTCTCTCAAGCAAAAAGTTAATTACAAATGAGCAAAAGCTCTTATTTATATACATCAAGGTGTAGGAACCCTAAAATCACCTTGAGTCACTACAGTTTGCAATGCATGCAAGATTTATTATTAAACCCTAATGAAGTAAACTATACAGTTAACTGGAAAGCTACCATCAGTTAACCCGGTACAAATAACCTAAATGGACAATGTGCAAGCATGTGCAAGTCTTATTTAAAGCAAAGTTAACTGGACACTACCTTGATTAGCTGGAAACTAACCTAACTCGTGTTGAGTAATTCCAAGGATGAGATAAGCATGTGTTAAGTCAGAAGTAAACTCAAGGCTGAAAGTCGAGAGTTAACTTCTGCTCATGACTCAACCCTCAAAATTAAGCTGCAGGTTCCAAGCTGGTAGATCACTCCATGTCAGCTCGGTCTAACACTTCGACCAAGAACTCATCGATCTCCCTGTCATCTGGCACTTTGATGCTGCTAAAAATAACAGTCTGCTTCTTTAGTTCTCTGCCATTTACGTGATGCGATGTGCATGCCATCTTTACATTCTTCAGTCACCTTCCTGAGACTGGCTGCAATCAGCGAGCATTCTCTAATTTAGGCGCCATAGGTTCACCTTCAAGGCTGTCACGAATCAGCTTCTCGAACTTTGCTTGTACTTTGTCCAACTCAACATACGTGCCATCTTCCAGAAGATAATGACACGGAATCTGAACAACGAAGCCGCTGACAAGTGCAAGTACTCCAACCACATCATCCTTGAGTGAAAACAACTTGGTAGAAATCTTCTCACATATTTCCGTCCTGAGAAGGTGCTGCTCTCTCCAAGTAAAAACTTTTTCTTGATCCTCAATCAACTCCAAAGCATCATATGCAACTGACAACTGAGATACTAGAACACGATCCTTTGCCAAACTCTCTGCAACTGCAATCTCAAGTGACTGAACACCCTGACGAAGCTTATGTGCATCACTTCTCAACTGATACATATCTGCAAGAAGACACCGACCAGCAGCAACTAAACTATCAATCCAGTTGTCCAAAAGTCTGCCATGACTGACTAACTGATCCAGTTTTCGTTGTTCTGCAGGTGTACTCTGAGGAAGAACAAGTGCTCTATTCGGATTTCCATGAACAAGATCAGAAATGTACTGACGAAGTTGACTATTTTCAGCCTTGAGTAAGGCCTTATCTTCTCCATCCTTCATGATACGCTCTTCAAGATTATTAGTGACGATCTTAAGAAGAGTTACATCTGTATCTCTAGTGGTCCTGCCAAGATTTGTCTTAGTGAATGTAAAGTCACCAACTTCGACTTCATCTAAGCTCTTACCCTCTGGAGGAACAGCAACTTCGATAACAATCTCTGATTCTGGAGTCTTCTCAATATGTACTTGTTTCTTTATCTTCTTGTTCGATCTTCTCTGATAAGGCTCACCGAACTCAGATAAATCAAGGTTGTATGAAGGTTCACGCCTCTGTCTTCCCAAAGACTTCTCGAGCCAACAAGACTGAACAATATTTTCAATTCGAGGAGAGACTGTCCCTGATGTATCAACCTGTGGTGGTTCAGTTGTCTTCGATCCAGCTTGAATTGGTGTCTCAGGCTGAGAATCTATGTCAATAGGTTGTATGTGGGGCGAACTAGGAGGTGAAATATGAGGCTCAGCCTGAATAACTGTCTCTACTGGAACCTCAGGAACATTCTCAACTTGTTTCTGCTTCCTCTTACCAGTAGCTCTTTTCCCCATGTTTCCACTGAGTCTAACCCCTTCAGGAGGTATTATAATGGCCTTGACTCGAGGTCTTGCCCTAGAAGTAGAAGGCAATGAAGAGAAATCCTTTGGCGGCTCTGTCATAGGAACTGACTTTCGCGTCCGTTTGCTCTCCAAGAACAACTTGCTAGTCTTGATAACTGATCTGGAAACCTCTTCGATAGAAAAATTCTCCTTAGCATACCAATCCAGTGTGCGAAGTGGTTGCCGAGCAACTTGATCTTTGACATATGAATTGAGAAGAACTTCTCCATCATCATCTGATAGACCATCAACATCTTCTGATAGATAATCAGAGAGCTGACCGATAGTGAGTCTACAATAGTGACGACGACGAACCTCAAATTCATCTTTACAATTAGTCCAGAAATCTTCAAGTGCTGGCGTATGTGCAATCCCTCGCTCTAACCGATCCGCATAATGACTGAGAGGATCATAGGAACGCCTCTCAGTATAAGTCTTGAGTTTGAACCTTTCTATCTTGGTAGACATAAACCTGGCATCTGTTGCTACATTGCATGTGAAAATTCCCAATGTGAATGGAAAATTAGCCGCAGTCTTATGACGACTACGAAGAAAGAAATGGACATGCTGCATTTGTCTGAGGAACTCCATAAAGATAATCTTGTCTGACGGATACCTTGGCAACATCAGGGGCTCTCCAACATATCCATAAACTCGGATGTATGTGAAAGTAGGGAACTGGATAAACCAATCCGCCCAAGTCTCCATCGCTGATTTGGCCTCGGCAGAAATACGAATGTGCATCTCGTTGTCAAGATCTCTCACGGTTCTCATGGAAAAGTGATCATTCACTGCTCGGAAGTCCTGCTCGGATTGAGAAAACTCCAACTGAGGATAATACTCATGAACACGCTGAACACCAAGAGTGCCATTAGTT